>PVKA01007975.1:0-34143 GCA_004027165.1 Ctenomys sociabilis
GGATGTGTGTGTATGGACAGTACAGTTGGGATAGATAACGCTGTGCTTCTACATAATTCTATGAGAGGCAAGATCTGCACTAATGGTGGTTGGACAGGATATTATGTCGGCTTTTAGTGCTATGGTCATCCACTAGGTAAATAATTATTGAATCTTTGATATAATTCAGCTATAAAAAAACCTGTAAATATAATTTCATATATGCACTTTGTACAATACCAAAACGTTCTGAAAACAGTTTGCAATGTACTAATTCATCGACTCTGTATGGTTAAGGTGTCTTGAAACTGTCTGATTGACATTTGTATTTTAATAAAATAAAAATAAATGGAAAAAAAAAAGAAACGCATAAACAGAGGCTGGGGTTTCGATGCCCAGCCTGCTGTGCCAACCTCACTCTTGGAGCACACTGAGATGTCAACTGAAACTGAGTGTGGTGGTGTGCACCTGTAATTCCAGTACTTGAGAGGCTGAAAACAGGAGGATCACTAGTAGTCTGATCTGTGTAGTGAGACCCTATAAACCTTGTACTAAATACAGGAAAAGAGAAATGAATAAAAATAAACATTAACTATACAAAAAAAAAAAAAAAAAACATCATTTCATGCAGTTTTCTGATGTAAGCTGAAAGAACACCTTTCAACTGCAATCCTACCCATAACTCAGAGAGAAAATTACTAAAATAAATGTTTTATCTTTTCCTTCCATGCAATTATGAGAGTTGAGAAAGCTACAAATTATAGTACTATATCTCTCTATAAATTCAGTTGAGCGTTTGAGTACCTAAAACTGTTACATCCTGCTTATTCCATTATTCCTGTGTCATAGTTTTGATAAAGGATCTACCCCAAAGACCTCATACAGACACGAGCAAGGTATGGAAGTTGATGAGATCTTGAGATCACGGTGGTGCTGCAAGCATCAGTTGTATTATTCACTTGAGAGGTAAGCATTGCAGTGTGCTGTTGAGTAGAAAGGTCTGTTAGGGAGAAGTGCATCATTAGAGGAAGGTCACTGGAGAGTGATGACCTTCTCGGGCTCCTTTCTTTCCCTGCTCTCGATAGCCACCCACCATATGAGCAGATTTTCTGAATGGGAATGCATCCTTCCACCATATTGTTATTGTCTTGTAGCTTGTCAACTATGTAGGGACTGAGACTTTTAAAACCATGAGGCCAAATAATTGTCTTCTTTAATTGTTACTGTTGGTATCATGTCACAAGAAGAAAACTGATTAAGACACCATGCAAGTCTGAACATTGCCAAAACCTGTCTGTGCAAAACTGTGCTATTCTTTTATATACTGATAACATGTGAATGGACTGGCAATGAATTTGTTACAATTAAAATACAGAGGGGCCAGGGAGATAGCTCAGTAAAATGAGCTCTTGCCACGCAAGCCAAGGGCTTGAGTTCAATTCCCAGTTCCTTCAAACAAATTTTTTTAAATTCAAATATAGAAAATAAAATTTTAAATATTTTAAAGATGGATTTTATTTTTAAAAAGTAAATGAAATTTGAAGATTTGAAACAGGATAAGCACCCTAAATATAAAATAAAATACCTTTAAAGTGATTAAAACTTATATCATTTTTAAAAAAAAACAATAAAAAGAATATTAACTCAAGGTTATAAAACAAAAATGTAAATTAGAGAAATTATGCAAAGCAGAATGCAATGATTATCATTTATGTGAAATTTGGTTATAACCCTGCCATGAATACACTTTAATAAACCATGAGATTCCCTTCCATTCTAGTATTCATAAACATATACTTGAAGATTTATAGATTTATATAGTTCCAAACAACTTAATTAATTAAGTTATTTATTTAGTTAGTTATTCATTTATTTATTATTGTACAGAGTGTCATGCTACAAGACAAACTGTTTTCAGCGTCCCTGGCACTGAGCTGCCTCATTTGCCCTCTAAACAATTTAATTTTATACAAAATTAATTTGTCATAATCATTACAGTTAAAATTTGCTTATATTTCACTAAAATATATAAGCAGTACAGTAGTACATTGAGTTTGTGGTGTTTTTCTTAGAAAAATATCTCATGACTGTGTGAAATGAATTTTCATATAAAACAGGAGAGCATTTTAATGTATGAGAAATTAAAAAAACTGTACTATCAAAATCTTTGAAACATTTGTCATCTGAAGAATACTACCATTTTAAATTTTTCTTCACATTTCCTCTTTTAAGAAAAAATGACTATTTTGAAAGAACAAAATAAGCAGTGCATTTTTGGTAGCAGATTCCTAAGAAACAATGAACACCAGAGATAGATACAGCAGATCAAAGAAAATATATGCTTCATTCAGATTATATACCCTGTAGGAAGCTTTCTCAAAAAAACAAAAACATTAGAGATGATCTATGCACCACCATATGATATAACGCTATCACGGCCTATTCATTTTTGAAACTTTAACACTGAAGTTTCCTACTGTGCACAGAATCCTAATCACATTTGCATGTCATATTGTTTTTGATCTTAATTTCAGTATACAGGTGTCCCAAAACATGAAGGGAGTTCCTCTTGCAGGGAGTATATTGTTAGGTGCTTTTCTTCATTCATTCACCTGTTTTGTTTTTAATTGACCTATTTGTTTCTCTCTTTTTTAACTCCTGTAATGGAAATTTAGCTATCCTGCTGTATATGCATGCTAAGTCCTTATTGTCTGAGACATGGGAAGTTTTTGACTCCTATCCCAGAGCTGCATCTTTTAGGGTGTTTTTTCAGGTGGGAGTATGCCATTCTGGCTCTCTCTCAGTACCTCATTAGAAGTAGATATTGGTTTTCTCAGTGGCAAAGATGTCAACGTTTTCTGCAGAACAGGCTAATGGGGAATACAATCACTTCCACTCTGCTGTTAACAAGTAACCTCTTCTTCCATTCACTCTTACCTGTCTATATATATCAGGGGTTTTGCTCACTCCAGCAGTAATTTTGGGTGCATGTACTCCATGTTGATGTTTCAGTATGTGACTATAGATTTTTCAATATACAGTTGAGCACTTTGAGGTTTATTTTGATTTGTGGGTATCAACATGCGTGCATACATACATACATAGTAATGGAGTAAGGGGGCAATATCTTATTCTCTGCCATCTGCTTGATAACATTAAAAAAACAAAAAGTAAGGACTTTTATTGTTAACTGTTTATATCAATATTTTCTGTAGAGTATTCATGAATAACTTTTCATGTTGTCAAGCTGGAAATAAAAATGCATCTTAGCACTTAATACTACATAACTTAAATTTAACAAAATTTTATTCTGTTTCTTGACTTTTAACTATTTTAAGACAAAGGAATTTTTACATAAATTTTGTAATTCAGCTTTCTAATTTCTTTCCTAAAATAGTTTTTCATTGGCATGGCATTGAATCAAATAATTAGAAACTGAAATCTTAATAAGTTCCATTGTAATACATAGCATTTCTCCTTGTATAGGCTTGTTAAAATATTTATTGAAAGTGATATTTATTTTGTAATCTTTGGGTTACATGAATATATATTCATTTACTATTTTAAATAATATTGGTATATTGACTCCATGTATATATAAATACATTTGGATTTTTCAATCAAATTGCATGACTATATATTATTGTTTTATTATTATTACTAAAGTATTATTAGTAAAAATATTGGTCAAGCTTTTTCAGGATTTTCTTTGCCCACAATAATGCCACCAAAAAATAAAAATAACATTCCTCTATCTATCTATGTGTCTATCTATCTATCTATCTATCTATCTATCTATCTATCTACCTATCTATTTATTTGTACAAGGAATCAAAGTAAGGACCTTGCTGTCACCAGGTAATTATAGTACTGCTAAATCATATCCCTGTGTACTTTTGTGTATCATTTCCAGGTTTCACTTTTTTCCCAATTTCACTGGCCATAAAATAAAGTTACAGGGCCCAGCAAGATAGTTCAGTGGACTAAAGCACATGCTTAGGCAAGCTTAAGCAAGCGTAGGGACTGCAGTTCAATCCCCTGGCACCAAATATTATGTCAGCCCCTCAGCCACACACTCTGAGCCAGCTGGAGTCTGGACATAGTGGTGCACACCTGTAATCCCTACCCTGGGAAGGCTGAAAGTGGAAGGATCACTACAAGTCAGAACTGTGTAGTGAGAACCTATAGACCCTGTACTAAAGACATTTAAAAAAAAAGATTTTAAAAGTTATCAAAGGGCCGGGGAAATGGTTCAGTGGAATAAGTGCTGCCCTGGCAAGTGCAAGGGCCTGAGTTCAATCCCCAGTTCCACTAAAAATAAGAAAAAAGAAAAAAAGGAAATTATCAAGAAAGAATGATGTGTAATTATATCACCTTTAAAAATATACTTTTATTTTCTTAGTAACTTTTATTGACCTGAATTAAATAAAAAATATACATGAGTGAAAAATATAAACAATACAGAGATGTTATATGTAAACTATAGTGAATATGTAAAATATCTAAAAATATTTTGGTTATAAATAAATATAATTGCATAATTATTAGTTAGAAATGAATATAATTGCATAATTTTAACTATCTGAATATTTTACTAAATGACACAAGTCATTCACTTAAATATGTTTATCAATAGACATATGTAGCAATTGCAAAAAGTGAGTAACAAATTATCTTTCTTCATATTGGATATTTATATATTCCAAATTCTTAAGTGCATAACCTCTTTTAGTAACCAAGGAAATAACTGAAAACATATAACATCAATAACATTGATTTTTGTTCCATTCTGCATAAAAAACTGAAATTCCTTTAGTTTCTCAATAAAGAATAGAATGAATGCAGAAGGCTCACCAAGAGAGTTTCATAAAATAACATAAAAATGTAGTTATATATCTGGCTCAAAATATGCCCTAAAGTGCTGAAAATGAACATTGTTATTTAATAGTTTTCTTTCAAATAATAGGACATTCAGGGTACAGTTTAACAAAGCATATATCTCTAGCTGAAAGCTGACTGATGAAGACAGAAATATATATGCCTAGAGAACTAAAGCAGCTGAGTGCAACTAATTTCACAATTCCAAGCAATGTAGAATCCAAAAAGATATTTGTGCAACTCTATGGATATTTATAGGTAGCCCAGAATAAAACAACATTGGCAGATATCTACAGAAGTGAAATTCAATGAGGAAAAATATGCATTTTCTTTCTTAGGGAGATTTTTGTGAAGACAGAATTTTTCTCCGTTTCCTTTTAATGACAAATATTTTTGTCTTTTGTCCCTTAGGTATTGCACTATATTGTAGGTGGTAGTTCATCCCATATTTCCAAGTAGTCTTATTGGTTAAAGAAAAATAATTCTAGGCTGGGGAGATAGCTCTGCAGATTAAGCACCTTCCTGGCAAGAGCTAGGGCCCAAATTCAGTCCCACAAGCCGCATATCATGCCACCCCAGAACCCTGGGCATGCCCTGTTGGCCACCTAAACCAGACATGGTGGCACACACCTGTAATCCAATCTCTTGGGAAGCTGATACAAGAGGATCATTACTAGTCTGAGCTGTGCAGCATGACACTGTACCAAATAAATATAAAAGATGATCACATTAAGCTAATTTTAAATATTCTTTATGGTAGCATCTAAAATGAACTTATTTGTGATATGCATATTATTCACTGCTATAGAAATCCTGTGATTTTACATATATAATCTCTATTATTTAATTAAAATATATATGTATATATATATATATACATACATATACATTTATTTATTTATATTCCTCTTGCTTACTCCTTCAGTGACTTCACGCACATCAGCGACTTCAGTTATCACTTGGTAGTACAAGACTTTTTAGCCAAGTGTGGTGGCTCAGGCCTGTAATCCCAGCACTCAGGAGGCTGAGGCTGGAGGATTGTTGTGAGTTCAAGACCAGCCTGAGCTACAAAGTGAACTTAAGGACAGCCTGAACTGCATAGTGAGACCCTGTCTCAAAAAAGACAAAAAAAGAAGACTTTTTATATGTGTCCTGACAAGATTACTTCATTCTTATTTTAACTTTAATGGTGAATATTTTTCATTCATATTTTGCTAGCATTTAAAATTCAGTATGCCTAAACCTGCATTCATCTTAATATGCCTGTCTTTGTTACTGTTCTGTAGTAGGGAGATGGCTGGATCTGGGTGTATCATACTGGACCAGTCCACTGATGGGTTTGCTTCTGTGTGATGTTGGGAGGTGAAGCTGATGAGTCATTAATTGTGGCCTGCGGTAATGTATAAGTGAGTGCCTCCTGGTAGTTTCAGTTATGTCCTTTAGATTATTCTTTCTGCTTCATCTAATATTACTTGCCAAGAATCCAAGGTTCATTTTTTTCTCTCAATGTTACAGAATTCAAATTCCTTCTTTCAATGCTCTTTTCTCTATGTAAAGACTTCCAGCTTATTTCCCTGTTCTTATATTTGATAGTTTCCTTCTCCATGATACAGAGTAACTATTTACATATTGTCTTTACTGTTTTAAAACTAGCATTTTCTCTGTATTTCTTGTTAATGCCCCAATTTTTAGTAAACTAAGGAATGTTGAATTTCCCTGCAGTCTGAATACATTGCCTGTTTGCGTTCTGTCTTAAAGTTTATAAAACTCTGTATTGATTATATTTTTTGGAAGAAAAATCATTACATTAAACTAACCAGCAGTCCTATAGGTGTGCTTGTCTGTACATATTTCAAGAATTTGTAAATGTTTTAAGTTACAAAGTAAAGGAGGCTTTGCAGATGTGACTTAATTAAATGTATTAAGATAGGGGGATCATTTTGAATAATTTAAGCATGCTCAACACAATAATATGAATTATTGTAGAGGGAAATAAATAGGAGAGAGAAGAAAGAACATTCTGTGTTACTATATTTGAAGATGGAAGAAGAGGCTGCAGCCAAAAACGTCTGTGACTTTTATTACCTGGAAAAGTTGAGAAAGATTATTGTGCATAGTAAAAATGGATATATAATGATTTGCTCATTCTGAAGTTGAACATTCTAGCAAAATATAAAATATATAATATGTAATGAAAACATCTATAAAATATATAGATACAATCAGTACTTGTAAACATAGACCATGTATGTGTACACACACATAAATTTATTATGAGGATTTAACTCTCATGATTCAGCAAATTAATGAATCTCAAGGTCTTCAACTGGAAAAAAAACAGATTTAAGAAAGCCAAACACTTGCAGTCTCACTCTAAAATCATTTCATTTGTTTGAATCTAAACTTCAGTGTCTCAACTCCAAGCATTAAGGTAGTGTGCCAATTTTCCTTCGCTAAAGTTTTGTGTTCATATCAATACTTCAGTATATTGGATGAGGATTATCCTCACTGACATGTTTTGTAAGCAGCTAACTTTGCTTAGTGTAGTGAATCAAATGTTAATCTTTCCAACTACAGACTAACAGATACACCTAAAAAAGATTAATCAAATATCCATGTACCAAATGTCCTAGTCAAATTGATATATAAAATTGATCATATTGCCGGGGAAATAGCTCAGTGGTTTGAGCTTGCTTGATAAGTACAAGGTCTTGACTTTGATCCCTTGTACCAAAAAAAGAAGGAAACTGTATAAAGTGGATCTTCATACATACAAGTGCTGTAAATTTGACAATACTAACACATTTCCCCATAAACCTTAATTAACAATTGAATAATGATAACATTTAGATTGTGATTCTTCCTGACTTCATGCAAATACATTCCATACAACTGAAAACATACCCCATTCATAGAAAGACAGATTCTCCATTGATGTTTAATCTTTTCCTTTGACTCAAGAATTTAAATTCTATATTTTAGCAATGCCATGTAAAATTAAAACTAGTAAAATACGTGATAAAATGTCAATGATTTCTATACTACATAATAAGGGAATATGAAAGAAGAAAAAGATGTAGTTTAATTTTCTTTTCTAGGACTGGTGCACATATACGTAAGTATACTTATAAAATAAGGAGGAAATGCAATTCTGACCTCATAAAAACGATATTCTATCTCATTTCTACAGCTTTTCATATAGCCTTAGTTGGTATTATACCTAGTTTTATCCAGCATGTATCCTGTATTCCTTTGGTCTTCAGTTAGTAACTCCGCTGATTCTGGAACTTTGCCTGGTGAGGGAAAGTCTGAGATGTGTTGCAGGAGTAGTTGCATGGGATACTAGAGGAAGACAGTTGGAAACAGAAACATGAGTTTAAATTAATTTTGATTAGACAATAATAATTATTTATAACCTACTATTGATTAATTGGTATAGTACTGTAGTTGGAATTCATATTGAAGATGCTAAGAGGTAGTTGGAATACAATTTTTTTCTTTTGTTTTATGATAAATATCAAAAAATGTTGAACATATCTTGTAGTGACCTAGATGGTGTACTTTCTACCTCTTCAGTCGCATCTTGAAACAAGTATTTTTGAAGTCAGCCAACACTTTCTTTTTACTTTTCAACTACAGCAATCACACTCCAAGAGACGCTCCTAATTATTTTATACTTTCTTTGCCTTAAATACTTACTATGTCTTCTGTCTATTTCACATCATAAATTCAATTTTAATTTTTTATTAGTACATATTTACAATTCATGCATTTACAATCATCTCAGCGTGCAATTACAACTTGATATTTTAAATTGCATTTTCCTTCTCTCCCACTCCCCAGTCCTCTTCTAGTTCCCTTATCCTGTTTTTGGTCCCTGTTGATACTATTTGTCCTACCTCATGTTATTGCTTATAGTGTTTACATTAGTTTGGGTTATTAGGTTCCTATAAACAGCACAGCTTTATTTCTGTCATTTGCTCTTCCCCACCTCCTCACTTTTTGACTTTGTTACCTATTGCAAGAGATATATTCCCTTGTCTGTATCCTTCCTTTATTTATTTTCTTTGTTTGTATTTGCCTCAATCAAATGAGAGACACAATATGGTATGACAGTTTTATTTCATTCAGTATATTTACGAAATGCAGCCATTTTCCTACGTATATCTCAAATGTGTCAAATTTTATAGACAACTACTATTTCATTATACATAATTACCATATTTTCTTTATACAGTCCTCTATGAGTGAGCATAAGAGTTGCTTCTATGATAGAGCAATTATGAATTTTGCTGCTATAAACACTGTATAATGATAACAAGTTCTTTAGGGGAGCCACTTAGCAGGGGGATATATAGGTCTTATGAAATCTCTAATTTCAGCTCTTTGAGAAATCTCTATATTTATTTTCGTAATGATTGCACTAGTTTGCAATCCCCCCGACAGTATATGAGAGTTCCTTTTGTGCAACATTTATGGCAACATGTTTCATGCTTTGATTTTGTAATGAATGCCATTCTTTCCAGAGTAAAATGAAATCTTAGCATGATTTTAATTTTCATCTATATTAACCAAAGTTGTTGAATTTTTTTATATATTTATTGACTATTTGTACATTTTCCTCTGTAAAATTTCTATTTCTCTAACCCACTTCATTCATAACTGAGTCTTTAATACAGTTTAGCTTTTTTTTTTCTTTTTTGTCTTTTTAGGGAAGGGTTTACAGGGTGTTCAGGGTCTCACTACTAGATCAGATTCATAGTCATTTGCTTCTTTACTACCTCCCAAGAGCTGGGATTACAGGTGTGCACCACCACACCCAGTCTCATTCTCAGTCTCAGTGTGTCCCGGGGGCAGGACTGGCAAGGCAGGCCCAGGGATGGAACTCCCCGCCCACGTGCCTGCTTGGAGGTGCTTTTAATCCAATGAGCTATTTGTCCAGCCCTTCAGTTTAGCTTTTTTGAGGTGTTTTTATATTCTAGATACTAGTGCTCTGTCTGAAGAATACCTGGAGATTTTTTCCCCATTCTTTACACAGTCTCTTCACTCTACTGACTGATTCTTTTGCTATACAGAAGCTTTTTAATCTGGTATGCTATCATTTGTCTATTCTTGCTGTTTCTTGTGTATTTAAAGTTCTGTTGAGAAAATCCTTGCCTACACCTGTGCCTCTAAATGCTTCATCCACTTTGTCTTTCAGAAGGCTTAATCTTTTGTTTTAATTTTTAGGTATTTTATCCATTTTCATTTTAATGTGTTCATGTTGAGAAATAAGGGTCCAGTTTCATCATTCTGCAAAAAGATGACCAGTTTTCACATCACCACTTGTTGGATAGGCTATCTTTCCTCCAAAAATGCTTTTGAACAGTTTGTCAAATATCAATTAGTTGAATATATCTTGGGCAGTACAAACCCAGTCTATTTGGCTTGTCAGATCTTATCCCTTCTAAAGGCTTTAGGTGAAACTAAATTAAAGTTTCAATTTTTTAATGAATGAGTGACTGAAACTGAAAAAGCGATACACATGACTATTAATTCGTTTCTAAAACAGGGCTAGAATCTAAGCCTAGTATGTTAGTAAGCACACGGTCTTTTGAAAAATAAATTGAATAAAGGAGAATAATACAAGGAAATGCTCAGTTTAAATATTTTGTAAATGTTACCTACATCTAATATGTGAGAACAAAATCTGCATAAGTTCCCAAGTTGTGCTACACAATTCGCTCAATAGATTTTTTTTTAATAATTCTTTTTCTCTGGCATGGCATTTATTTTCCTTAAAAAATATTATTGGATATAATTTTAATCAAGAAATGCTATTATACTGTGTTCTAATTTTGATAAAATAAGTATAACCTGTCATGGTGAAACTATTTTTTCTGATCATATCTGTCATCCTTTTAGTCTACTATATCTGAATATCAGTGTTTCCTAAAATTATGGAAGTTTTCAGATGTTATTTTATTGAATAGATTTTATATTTTCCTCCTTATCATTTTTAAGTTTCAATTAGATATTTGCAAAAAAAGGTTTAATGGTGACTGAAAAGTCTCAAAGCCTTTCTTTAAGTATTCCTCCTCCTTCTCTTCCTTCTCTTTTTGTTGTTCCTCATTCTTTTTTTCTGCGTATATATTTTAAACACTTGTTTGCAAGTTCAGATGGGCTTTCTTCCACATTACCTAGTCTGTTCTTAAAATTTTAGTTGCATTTTGAAATCTTATTTACTGATTTCATATTTTCCAAGATTTCTATCTGATTCTTGCTCAATATCCGTATGTCTTGCCAAACTCCTTATTTACATCATTATTTATTTTCCCATTTCTGTGCTCTTTGGAATTTCATTGAGGTTCTTTGTAATCATTCTTTGAAATATCAGGAATATTGTTAATATCCTTTCTCTTGGTGTAAGTTGCTGGAGAACTATTTTGTTTATTAGAACTTCATCATGTCACTGTCTTTATGTCTGTTGTGTCCCTCTATTAAGATTTACTTGTATGATACACCAGTCACCTCGATCACTTTTATATGGTGGTTTTTCAAAACAAATGAATTTCTTTCTTTCTTTCTTTCTTTCTTTCTTTCTTTCTTTCTTTCTTTCTTTCTTTCTTTCTTTCTTCTGTATTTTAGGGAAGGGTCTATAGGCTGTTCAGTGTTTCACTACTAGATCAGACTCCTAGTGATCCACCTGCTTACAGCCTCTCAAGAGCTGGAAATACAGGTGCGCCACCACATCCAGTCTCAATTGCAGTCTCAGCATGCCCAGGGGGCAGGGCCAGTACAGTAAGCCTGGGATACTGCTTCTGTGTCTGTTTGCAGGTGCCTTAATCTACTGAGCTATTTGACCAGCCCAAACAAATGGATTTCAAACACAGATGTCTTTCAGGTGTCAGTTTAGTAAACGGCATTAGGTTTGGCCTCAACACACACTTGTAGCTCAGGTGGGCATAGTTTACACCATACTAGGTGTGAAGCATCCCCTTTGTGGCCACTTCTTCTTATGGATCTAACAATACCAGAAGCAAGCACAGTACTTGTTTTCTCAGCAGTATTGGCAAGGAGCAGATTCAGTAACTAATGCACTATGTATTGCCTTGTGGGTGCATGTGTCTGAGGATGCTTCAGAAGGTAGCTTGTACTAGCTGGAGTTTTCCCTTTCCTTTCTGTTAATAGAGTTCTTGGTTTGTGCTAGGAAGTTACCAGTATGCACAATGATGGGTCCCATGGGGAGTCTCTAATTCACCCTTTCACCTAGAGTGTGGAGTAACCCTGACTACTAAACTCTGGTTTCTGCAAGTAGTCCCTGTGTTTTATGCCCCTCTCCCTTCTGTTAGCCCAGACTTGTTGCCTTGCTATTTTTCTGCCTTTCTCTGCTGGGGTCCAGTACTTCTGTAGCTTTTTCTTAGGGTAGTTGTTTGAAAAAGAGTAGGAAAATATTAGATACCTCTATTCCACCTTAATTTGTGCCCTGAGAAATGCTAATTGCCTATAAAGATTTCAATATATAGGGTGTGTGACTTTCATTCATCATTGAGTTGTAAGCTTAAATTTTTACTTAAGTAAAATTTTTACTTAAGTAGTATTGTCCCCATGTTTTGAGAATTGTCTGATAAACTGAACAAAAATGAAAAAAATATCAACTGTTCATAAGAATTGAATTATTGGTGGAAGTAGTATTAGGGCAGCTAAGACTTAATTAGATTTTCATGCTGTACATATTGTATAGACAATTTATTTTAAAAAGGAGTGAGAGGATGAGGGACTCTATAGCCAGTTCTAGCCTAGCCTGGGCTATTTAGTGATATAATGAGACTTTCTCTCAATACCTTGTTTAAGAAACGGCTGAGAGTTAGGGTAGCTATACAGCTACTTTCTCTTAGTTCATTGAGAATAAAACTTTGTACTAATATTGTTTAGACAAGATATCACATCTGCATCTTATCCTCTGAATAACTACCACTAAGACAACAATATGTAATCTATTAATTATTATAATCATCCTACTAACCTGTTTTGAAACTATTTCATTGTTATGTTATCTTTATCATTAAAATGAATAAAGAAAAATGGAGGAGAAAAAGGACTGAAGGGTTGGTATGGGGAATGGGGAATAATCAAATTGTATTGCATGCAGGTACAAATTCCCTATGATGAATGTGATCATTATGTGTACCTAAAACCTATCAATAAACTTAATTGATGATAGAACAAGAAAGGGCTGGGGATGTAGCACATTGTCAATAAGGAATAAGCCTTGGGATCAATGCACAGTACCACAAAAGTTTCTTGAATGTAGCAATAGATATTATTTATCATATTAAGAATTTCTAGACATTGTGTCCTAAATACTCAGGTTACAATAAAGAGTTTTGTCTGATATTTTATATTGAAAAGATAGCTTTATTTAAAATATTTTCCTTTGAATTTGTACAATAAATTAACCAAATTCAAATTCACTGATTACATTTGATTACTGATTCTCAACAAATGGGTATTCATTTAGAACCACTATCTAACAAAATGAATTAGTTAAATATAGTACACCAGTGATTGATGGGAGTCAACTAGTGACCTCCCTCCAAATTTCAAGTAATACATTGTATTTTCTATTTTTTTAATTTCCTGCCATTATAGATAAATCCCATTTATGAACCAGGAAGGTATTTGTTTGATAATAAAACAAACAGTAATTTAGTTTTATTACAAAGAGAAAATCCTTTGAAGAAAGCAGAAGCTTTATTAAATTAAAATAATTTTCCTGGTTCTTTTCACTTCTTCTGGCCATTTGATCACACTGAGGATTAGGAAGTAAACTCACAATAACATTGCAGATGCCATTGTTCAGCATTATTTTATGTCTACTTTTATCTATCTTCACTTGAAAAATAAAGGACAAATGCTTCCCATGGAGGCCTCACTAAGCCTCAGTGAATGTGTCGAAGGAATTAAAACTTGAATGTTTAAGTTGTGATCAAAATTAATATAGTTACAGATGACTATATTTTTTTCAGCTGTCTAAATGACATATTAGACAGACAAATGCTGATGAAATCTGAAGATTTATTCTCTGTTTGTACATTCAATATCTATGTTTAATCTACATCTCACATACTACTTTATTCATAAAAGTAACATTTGAGAATGCTCCATGTTGTAGTGGTTCCTAGTATATTACAAGTGTGATGCTCCTCAACATTTGCAACAAGCTAGCGAGTAAATACAACTCCACCTTTTCTGTACATTAGCAAATTGAAATGCAAGTGAACAACTTCTCTTGTCATACAGGTAGTAAGATGTGAAATTGAATGTGTTTAAGTAAACTTGTTCCCGAACCTTTATTCTTAATTGCTACCCTATAGCATTTTCTAATCTTTTACCAAAAGTATTATTTTCCTCCACATTAACTCTCCAAGCTGCTTCAGATTCTTTACTTGCTAAATAGTTTAATGTATTGATTCCACAAGGATTATTTTCATTAGCTTAGTCCATTACCTTTCATCTTTACCTTAATCCCGGTAATTATTCATGATTGCAGGAAAAAGGCAAGTAAAACATAAATAAAGTAAAAAAGATAGCCTCCCTTTCATCTCACTAGTGCTCTTCAATTAAATGCCATGGACTTAATTCTTTAAATTATTAAGTCTATTTAAATAATGGACTAATGTCTGCTTATTTCAATAACCACTCTCCTGGTAATCAAATCACAGTAATATCAGTAAATTCTAAACAGATGCTTGAATCTTGCTAAAATACCATTTTTCCATAATATAAATATATTCAGTGTGAAACATGTATTATCAAACTGTTTTTTATTTATTTATTTATTTATTATTTTATTGAAATACAAATGTCAATCAGACAGTTTCAAGACACCTTAACCATAAAGATTCGATAAATTAATGCATTGCAAACTGTTTTCATAATGTTTTGGTATTGTACAAGGTGCATACACGATATTATATTTACAGATATTATTTTTGCAGATATCTCTTATCAGTGAATTAAGAGTGTAGCTGCTTACTTACCTTATTTTTTTAAACCTGAATTATATCAAAAATTCAATAATTATTTTCCTAGTGGATGACCGTAATACTAGAAGCCGACATAATATCCTGTCCAACCACCATTAGTGCAGATCTTGCCTCTCATAGAATTATGTAGAAGCACAGCATTATCTTTCCCAACTGTACTGTCTATACACACACATCATGATTTTTTCTTTCTACACCCCTTCCTTTGTCTACACCTGTCAAAAGTGGGCACTCCATTGACATTCAACTAACATAGGTGCTTGAACTCGACACCACAATCCAACACAGTCCAGCATTCTACAACCATAGGGAGTTATTCAAAGAAATTGTCAACCATAGCCATTTACAGCTCAGCTTAATATTATGGCCTCACGATGTATACTTCAGTTTTATACTTTTCTGCTGGATGGTTAAGACCTAGGTAGATCAAGTTGGTTCTTTGAAAAACTAAATAAAGTTGATCAAACTGTTTTAAGATTAGTAAATTGTGCCCTACAAACTACAATGTATAGCTAGTAACCAAATCCAAAAATGGTCAAGTGGAGAACAAACTGCAGGCTCCTGTAACTGGAAATACATGCTTTTTAATATCTTTGACTGTACTATGTGCTGAACATGGCACAAGCATATAGAGTAAAAAGTAATCAATTGCAAAAAACTATGGCTACTGCAAAGCTATGGTTGAAGATACGAAAATAATGTTCAACACCACTACCTTAGTTTCAGGTATCAAAAAAACTGAGGATATATTTACTACAGCAGGCTAGAAATTGATAATCAAAAAGTATGAAAGGATTGTCACAAGAATTTACTGTCCTTATACCTATAATCAAAATAAAATAACATAGTTGTTCTTATTCTGTTGTCCTTGCTGTTTTTTCATTGACATCTTTAACTTTAAACCAATTAGAACTGGAAATTTTTCTAGTAAGGACAAAAAATATTCATCCACATATATTACACTTGTAAACTGTTGTTTCCATTGATATAGAGAATTATTCAAGAAAGGGTGTTTTAGAAATAAATTTTACTCTCATCTATGCTGATTCCAAACAGTAGAAAAGTATTGAAATGAAGCATAAATGCCATATTTTGTTTGGAAGACTGGCTAGAATAAATTAATGAATATTTGTGTGTTGTCAAAAGGACCACTTTTAAACAGACATAGTGATCATTTTTACTGTGAAATATACTTGATTAATGTATAATTTATGTACCTGCATCACATTTAGAATGCTATAAAACAAAAGATGAACTTCCAGGCTGTGTTGCATTTATTATGCTACCCAAATAGCAATATATAGATTTTACCAGCACTTCAAGGTCTATGTATTGTTAAACATATCTCCTTTGCAAGTGCTGAATGCATAAAGATTTTTCTTCTTATCCCTGTGGGATTTATGATGGTTTTCTAAATTTCACATTTATTTTTAGTTCCTACAGTAAAGTTCTAGATTTGAAAAACAAATGTATGTAAAGGGAAAATGACACAGGAAGAAAAACTATCTCAGGTGGATGACCGCCAAATGATACAGGAAACTATGAAACTCCCAACCTGAATACTACCTGGGATGAGTTCATGTTCTCTAAAACCAAACAATGAGGGGCTGGGGAGATGACTCAATGAAATAAGTGTTTCCCTGGCAAGCAGGAGGGCCTGAGTTCAATCCCCGGTTCCGCCAAAACAAATAAATAAATAAAACCAAACAATGACTTTTAGGAACAAATGAAGGTCATGAGCAAAATATATTTATTGGGAGAAAGAAAGCTCCTGTCTGAGTAGGTAGTCCCCTGGGGGAACTTTTATAGAGGAAAACAATGTGTTGAGGCAGGTGTAAGATGGTAGAGAACATGGGAACTTGTTTGTATGGGTATGAGGTAGGACAAAGCTATGGTCAACCAATAACATTACAAGCATTTTAATCAAGGTAAAATTGATTAAATCCAGTACCAAATGAGGAAAGGAGTCACATAGTTAAGTGGGCATGAATATGGGACAGGATCTCTTCCTGTGGGAGGTTGGGTTAGTGACTCATTTAGGCTCTTTCAAGGTGATTAATACCTATTAGAATATCAATCCCTGATGCCCATCCCTTGGGAAGTATGTAGCTACATTTGTTTACTCTTTTGTCTTGAAGTCTGTCCCACTGCAGGGAGTGTCTGTCTCTTCCATAGTTGCAAAGTCCCCTTGCAGTTCCATATCATCCTGGAGGGCCTGACTCTAACTGCCTATGATATTTCTAATTTCACTACCTACAACAAAAGGATAGTTTTGTCTTCTTTTCTCTGTATTTCTCAGTCACTTCAACACTTATAATTTAGGAGTAATTGAAATCAGTGTTTCATTGTTTATATTAATAAATAATTATGCTACATAAATTTTCTAAGAAAATCAATTTGCTACAAATTTCTATTTTTAGTACCAAAATCAGTATTTTTTTTGTGATTTTTCTTTTTGTCTACTTTTAATTGACAAAATGCATGTATTATGATATATAATATGTTTTGGTTATAGGCATATTATAGAATGACTAAATCATGCTAATGATTATCATTTTTGATCACTTCTGGACCTTTAGACTAAGATCAAATGATTGTCACTTTTGTACTTAAAGCATTTACGTTTACTTTCAGCTTTTTAGAAATATGTTGTTATTAACTGTAATCACTTTTCTGCAGTAGACACCAAATCATAATTTTCCTGTCTAACTGATATTTTACATCCTTTTCCCAATTCTTCTCCAATTCCTTCTCCCAACCTTGGGTAACTACCATTCTACTTTGCTTCTATAATATGAATTTTATTTGTTTAAGTCTTTAATTTTCTTTAATGTAGCTTCAGAGGTCTCACTGAGATTAGTCTCTAAGTGATCCCTGAGCCATCAAAACTTCTCACAGTTATTGAGAGCTACAAAACAGCTAAGGAATGTGCATAAGTAATTTGGTGTAAACAAATTGCTATCTATATTGTCTTCTGGCATTCACCAACTCATTTACATATCACTAGTTGGTAACTTGCCATGTAAATGAACAAATAGCAGACAGGGGGCTGCCTCCAGAGATCTCTTACTATCTCATCTTTGGTTTTCCGGAGTAACAAGGAACCAGTTTCCTTAGGCTCTGTTCTTTGTTCCTTGCTTCCTCTATACTCTCTTACAGTAATCTTCTGACTAATACCATTACATTTATCCATTTTTGTTTTATGCCAAATTCTTGTGAAAAATCAGGGCAAGCACTATAGATGTATGGCTTCTTGGCTGGCTTGTCCTTGTGGCCAGGCTAGGCAAGGTATATGAACAATAGAGAGACAACATAAACAAATAATTACTATACTCCCACTAAGCCATGGAATAACATGAAAAGGATTTAAGGTTTTCAGTGCCACTAGAGATGTCTTATAACAGATTAGTACCAGACAATTCTGCCAAATGTTTTGTAAAAGTATTATCAGTTTGTTGCTAAAGACAGGATATCAGAGGCAATATCACCATGATACAATCAGTGCTTTTCTACACTTTCCCATGGGAAATGGGTTTGATTCCATGGAATTGGAGTTACACAGAATGAGGCGGTATGTCAATCATTTTTCAAGAAAGTTGATACTATAGATTGACAATTTGATCTACTAGCATAACAACAGCATGTTCTAAATCATTTATCTTAGTATTAGCTCTGAATCTATGCGTCTTTAAAATCTATAATTGTTCTTAGTCCCTGTGCCACTGTTGCACAAAGTGAACAATTTATGTACCTTGCTGAAGGACACTCAGTGCTTTTCCAGCTGTAGGAATTGTGGTTGTAACTGCTATTATTTATTAATTCTAAATCTACTCCTATAAAGAGTTCATTCTCTTTGTTCTCTTCTTCAGTGCCTTCAGCAAATGTTGGAACAGCATTGTAGATGGAGAGTTTTGCCATGGGCATTGTAGTCATACAGGAAACAAAATTCTGGTCCTTGCCTTAAGAATATAAATGCTATCCTTACAAAAGTTAAAGCTAATAGAAGAAATTGGGTATGTCTATAAAGCCCAATAACTAAAAGTACCTTAATATTTACTTTGATTGCCAGATGACAACAAAGCCAGCATAGAAAGACACAATTTGGTGCCTATTTTTCTATCAAAATATTTATATTTGCTCATTTTCTAGGTTTTTTCATGTTGGCAACAAAATCAAACAAATCTGTACTGTTTGTATACCTTGACTAGCCCGGCCTCTCTGTGTCACGTTTGGCAGTTGATTTAAAAATTTAATGTAAATATAGAGCTTTGTGTACAATTAACCTAGGTGTTTTCATGTGTATTCTCATACTGATACGGGGAGAAAAGCTGATCTCGAGTGGGTGACCTCCAAACAATATGTTGAACCTCCAAATGACATAGGTAAAAATGGTCTCTGGACCTGATCTATAGAGTTTGTGTTCTCTAAAAATGAAGAATGAATTTTAGTAACACACAGAGGTTATGAGCAGAATAGATTTATTGAGAGAAAGAAAGCTCCTGTCCGAGAGAAGGGCAGAGGGAGGTCCTGAGTGAGTAGTCCCCCAGGAAGCTGTCTCTTCCAGGGACTTTTATAGAGGAAAGCCATGTGGTGAGGTGGGTCTAAGGTGGTAAAGACATGGGAAACTCACTTAGGTGGACAAGAGGTGGGACAAAACTATGATCAACCTATGGGATTATAAGAACCATTGCTCAGGTAAAATTGATTAAATCCAGTACCAAATGCGGAAGTGAGTCATATAGCAAACAGGCATGAAAATTGGACAGGGTCTCTTCTGGTTGGGGGTTGGGGTAGTGACTCAATAGGGCTCTTTTAATGTGATTGATACCTATTTAGAATATCAATCCTTGACGCCCATCCCTAGGGAAAACTGTAGCTGTGTTTCCTCTTTTTGTCTTGGTCTTGAGGTGTGGCCCATAAGGAGTGTCTGTATCTTCCAAGTTGCAAAGTCACCTTGTCTGCCATCTTGTGTCCTTGAGGGCCTGGTCCTGTCTGACTGCCTAGAATATTTCTATCTAACTCTGCTGCCTACGTCAATACCATTTCCCCCTTTATGTTTAATGTGAATTTTATTTAAGCTTCTGGTGGTTGGTTTTGTAATTGTACACGGATATTTTAATGTTTAAGTCCCTATAGAATGTTAACAGACAAAAGTTACAGAATTTTTCACATAAATTTAGAAATCAAAACTATATGTAGCATTGTAGTAAGACAATCCTGATGACATTTTATGGCATATGTACTCATTTTGACATAAGATAATACTTTTAAGCAATCATCTCTATTTTATACATAAAAAATTTTGTTTAATTAGTCATGCTTAACTGGGATATATCACAAGCTTTATGTTAAAGGCAGAAATTAGAACCTGAGAAAGTCTTATCCCAATAAGCAGTCCTTGTTTTACATTTTGAAAGACCTATACACATAGAATCATGAATACACTTATTATACCATGACATCAACAATAGTGAATTGCCATACTCATACTAAAACCTTTGTTTCTTAATCTAGTTTTGTACCAAAACCATCTTTAAAGATAAACTCTTGTAACTATTTTTGAAAAATTTTCTTTTAACCAATTTATTGAGGGTATCTCCTAAGATACTGTTGAGATTATTGGGAGGTCATCATTAATCAATAAAAACGTTGGCCACACCTCTTATTCATCTGTTGGACTCCTGCCTAATAATTTTTTCCTACTCTAGGGAATTTTTGTTTAATTAGCTTAAATCTTATGATGTATTATGTACAAATTAATTTTAATATCACTTTGACTATCTGGCAATTCACAAAAGAGCATACTTTTAAGTCTATATCTGAAACTGTATTTAGAACAAATAATAAAGAAAAAAAAAAAGAAACAGCTGTTCATTAAAAGACATACAAACATACAAATACATAGACACATAAACACCTTATAAAACCAGGAATACACTCAAATCTTTGGCCAAATTAAATTATAGTAACTCTATTACAATTATTATAATCTCTCTTTTAAAAATTGTATAAGTAGACTAGTCAGATTTTATTTGTCAATTATTAGAGATCACTTATTAGAAAAATTCAGAAGGAATAAAAACTTGTATCTATAATTAATATGCATATTTTGTACGTTTATATCACCTATTTAGACCTTAGAATTCCATTTGGTCAGCTCATTGAATAGGCTCCAGGATGGAGTTGGCCTCATTGCCATTAAATTTTTCTTCAAATCTGGCTTCATGGGATAGCCTGAGAGTACACTCTGGTACCCAAATAGGTCATTTAGGATTCTCTGGAAAAACAAAAGCATAACCTTTGCCCCAGGTTAGTTGTGGACTGAGTGCCTTCTATTGTCTGGTATGGAGATCTCTCCAAAGGACCTTTTCTAGTCTTCTTTTTAATCTTACCTGATTTGTCTTTCTGTTGATGTAAGTTTAATAGTTCAAAAGTTTAATAAATTTAAAGTTTAAAAGTTTAATAGTATGACGAGTGAAGTTGGCAGGATTGTCTCTTTTTTGCTTTAATAGAATTTTGATTGTACAGTAAGAAATCTGTGTTCTATATTTTGGAAGCTATACATTTTTCACTTAATCTAATATCTGTAAAAAAAATCAAATTACGGTCAGGGAGATAGCTGAGTAGAATAAGCACTTTCATGGCAAGCTCAGGGTCCTGAGTTCAATCCCCAGTACTCCAAAAAAAAAAAAAAAAAAAAGAAATCAAATCAAATTAATTTAACTTATCTGGAGGATAATGGTAGCCAATAACACCAGAGAAAATAGTCCAAAATCTAGATGGAGACAATTAATATCAAATAAAGTCTGAAATTCAGGAAAGGTTCATTTGAACAGTTTGATGCACAGTATATCTTTGTTGCTTTAATTGACCCTAATATGAAGAAGTTATCATAGTTTGTATGCTTTAGAGGTTCCTGCAAGGCCATTTAAATGTAATGTCAAAATGAAGAGACTGTTCAAATTCCATGGGTTTTAGACATTATTCCAAACCTTTATATTTGTATGTAAAGTATCAAAACGCTAATTTTAATGCCACTTTTAATTTGAGACAGTTAAACAAGCAATCAAACTTACTAGGAATTAAAAAAAAAATTAAGTAGTCTTTTAAAATACCCTGGGCAATGGGCCTTTCACTTTGGTAGCTGCCCTACTGGAGGTCATTCACACTTGTATTTAAAAAGCCTTTAAAATGCTTTTCTATAAATTAATTTTTGTTTTCTAACCTAATATTTCTTTTTAATAACTTAAAAAAATTTTAGGAAAAATGAATGACCAGTTGAGAAATGTAAGAATCTGGTATGGTTTAAACAATGGTTTGGGAATCCCACATCTCCTAATGCCGCCCGGCCCGCCCAGCCCCTGAGACCAGCCACAGACAGCGCCACCCACTCCACCGTTCTCCTCCATCACGCCCCTGCGCCCACAGCCACAGAGACTGGCCAGAGACAGCACGGCGGACTCAGCCATCCTCCTCAGTCCGCCCGCGCCCACCCAGCCCCAGAGACATCTCAAGACAGCAAGACCAACGCCAGCAGTCTACTCAATCCTGCCCACGCCGCCCAGGCAGACACCAGCCTGAGACAGTGGCTGACTCCAGTGGCTTCCAGGATCCTGCGCCAAGCTCTCCCAGCTAGTGCGAATTTGCACGACTCACCAGGCTTCCCAGATCACTGAGAGTATGATGAGTCTGAGGGAGAGCCATTGGCTTCTTCCCACTCACGCAACACGAATCCCTGCCTCCAACCCCTCCAAGCCAGTGACTGGCCTGAAACCTCATGACCCACTCACCAACACCTCCCTGATCGCCTTCCCTAAAGCCCGCTGATCCAGTGGGAATTTCCCTGATTCACTGATCATAGATCAGTGAGTGTAGGACTCCAGGCCTGCCATGCCTGAGAGACATTTCCCAGGGATTCCCAGCCCCCCAACCCCATGGCCCAATGAGAGCCTGAGGCACAGTGTGCCAGAGAAAGATTTCCAGGTGATTACCGATCCCACCCCACAGCCCCAGACCCAGTGCAGGTCGGCATAGAGAGAGAACTCCAAGCCTGCCACGCTGGAGGGACAGCAATTCTCGGTCCCACACTACAGACCAAAACCCAGCACAGCCTGGCCTGTGAGTGAGGGCTCCATGCCCACAATAAAAGAGGGACATTTCCCAGCCTTTTCAGGTTACGACCTGTAGACCCGAACCCAGCATAGACTGGCAGACACAGTACAGCCTACTCAGTGAATAAGATCATCCACTATCCTTTTGTGAGCCCAGATGACCCACAAAGCCCAGGTCCACCCACTTGGGGAACGACCTGCCTGAAACAGGAGGGCTGACCCCGGGAACCAACAGAGGGGAACCAAAAGAGCTACAGCAAAAAAGGAACTGAACACAACACTTAGACGAGAATAGGCATACCAGGAAAATCTCAAACTTCATAGACTTGCACCCAAATCTCATGACAAGCTAAGGTTATAGCTGTACCAAAGATCTACACCAAAGGACAAAGGTCAGTGCTATACAAAATGACAAAGAGAAGGGGAAAAGTGCAATCCCAGACCTTGAGTCCATCAGGAAGGGCAGAGGACACTAGCTCAGCTGCAACGAATTAACTAACAGATACAGCAGCAAAGGAACAACAGCAGAAAGCTATAGAGGAAATAAAATGAGAAGTAATCCCCCAAATTAAAAAAGAAATATTTGAATACATAGTATCTGAACTAAAGAATGAATTTCAGAAACATTGGGTGGAAAAACGATGCTCACCCAGAACAAGTGCAGAGAGGACTATGGAAGCTGATATATATGAATTAATAGCACCTGAAGCAAAGAAAGAACAGCAGAAATATAATGGGGAGCTCAAAGCAGAAATAAGTTCTGAAATCAAAAAAGAACTTTTTGAAGCCATAGCATCTGAAATACCGAAACAAGACCAGAAATATACAGAGGAAACCCAACATGGAAGAAACACTACAAAAAAGAATAAATAACTACCTCTAAAGAAGACATGGATAAAAAAAATTGAGCAGATCAGAAACATGATGGATTCCTTGAATGAGCAATACAGAAAAGAAATAGAACACAGAAAACATAGTCAAAGAGATATAGAAGAACTAAAAATAGCAATCATGAGTCTACAAAACCATCTGAGTGAAAGCGAAGACAGAGTTTCAGATCCTGAAGATGTCGGAGCAGCTAGTGAAAAGGTGAGAAAGGATCTCTTAAAAACAACGAGAATGCAGGAGAAAATAATCCATCACCTGCAGGATGATGCCAGGATGAACAGTGTGAGAATAATTGGTATGAACGAGAATGAAAGAGTCAATACAAATGACATAAAAATAATGTGCAGAGAAATAATCAAAGAAAACCTACTAAATATGAGGAATCAATCCAAAATTCAGGTCACCGAAGTGCACAGAACACCAAATAACCTCAACCCAAGCAGAAACACAAAAAGACATATAACAGTTAAGATCACAGAAATCCAACACAAAAATAATATACTGAAAACTGCTAGAGAGAAGAAGGAGCTCACATTCAAAGGGAAACCCATCAGAATGACAGCCGACTTCTCTACACAAACAATGAAGTCAAGGAGAGCATGGAGCAGAGTTCTTCAAGTCCTACATGAAACAAATTCCAGCCCAGACTGTTATATACTGCAAAACTCTCTTTCAAGTTTGACGGAGAAGTGAAATACTTCCACGACAAAGAACAACTAAAGAATTTCATGATGACAATGCCATCCCTTCACAGGCTGCTGAAAGATTTTCGAGAGAGAGACTACAAGGACCAGAACTCCACGCAAGAGAATGGAAGGAACCCACTAACCAGGACAGTCAATTAAACACAGGTTACAAAGGAGTAAACAATACCAGGTAAATATCATGACAAGCACAAATCAGTACATTTCACTTATAACCATAAATATAAACGGACACAATTCTCCAATTAAGAGAAATAGACTGGCACAGTGGATTAGGAAACAAAATCCAGCAACATGCTGTATACAAGAAACACACTTAACGCAAAAGGACATTCATAGGCTGAAAGTCAAAGCATGGAAAACAATACTACATGCCCCAGCACCACAGAAAAAAGTAGGAGTAGCAATTATGCACTCTGACAGTCTGAACTTCAAACCAAGAATGATGAAATGAGATTAATAATGTCTCTATATATTGGTCAGGGGAAAAATTGAAGCGCAAGAAGTAACACTCATAAATATCTATGCACCAAACACAGGAGCACACAACTATGTAAGACAAATCGATGGGACATGAAAAACTTAATGTCTAAGAACACAATCTTAACAGGAGATCTTAACACACCCTTATCTCAAAAAGATAGGTCACCCAGACAAAAAATTAGCAAGGAAGTAGCAGAACTGAACCAGAGCTTGGAACAAATGGACATGGTGGATATATACAGAGTGATCCAACCAACCACAGCTGAATACACATGTTTTTCATCTGCACACGGGTCATTTTCCAAAATAGACCACATACTAGTCCAGAGGTCATGCCTAAGTATATGCAAGACAACAGAAATTATCCATTGCATAGTATCTGACCACAATGCAATGAAATTGGAAATAAATAACAAAAGAAACCAGAAAAACCTGCTAAATTCATGGAAACTAAACAACACCCTACTCAGCAATTAATGGGTTGCAGAAGAAACTAAACAAGAAATTCAACAATATCTACAATTCAATGAAAATTCAAGTACAACTTTCTGGAATTTATGGGATGCGATGAAAGCAGTTCATAGAGAGAAAATAATAGCTATGAACTCACACATTAGGAAAACCGAAAGGGAACAGTTAGCACCTTAATGTTTCACCTGCGACAACTAGAAAAAGAAGAGCAAACAAAACCCAGAGCACAAAGACGGGAAGAAATCATAAAGATTAGAGCAGAAATTAACAAAATTGAGACAAAAAAAAGCAGTTCAAAGAGTCCACAAAACAAAAAGCTGGTTCTTTGAAAAACTAAATAAAGTTGATAAGCCTCTTGCCAACCTCATCAAAAAGAGGCAAAAGAAAATTCTAGTACAAGCGAAAAGGCATAAAAGGGTGAAATCACCACAGACCCAGTGGAAATTCAGATGATTATCAACAGTTACTTCGAGAATCTTTACGCTCATAGGATAGAAGGCAGAGAAGAAATGGACAGATTCCTCCAAAGGTCCAAATTACCAAAACTGAATCAAGAAGATACTACAACTCTCAATAAGTCAATAACAGCCAACGAAATGCAAAACGTAATAAAAAGCCTACTGACAAAGAAAAGTCCAGGGCCTGATGGATTCATAGTTGAATTCTACAAGAAATTTATAGAAGATATAATCCCCACATTCCACAAACTCTTTTACGAAGTGGAAAAGGAAATGTCCTCCCAAAATCATTTCTGGAGGCAAGTATAATACACATTCCAAAACCAGGGTAAGACACAACCGAAAAGGAGAACTATAGGCCAGTCTCCCTCATGAACATAGATGCAAAAATACTCAAGAAAATCCTGCCAAATGGAAAACAGCAAATCATCAAGAAGATCATACACCATGACCAGGTAGGATTCATCCCAGGGATGCAAGGATGGTTCAATATTCGAAAATCTATAAATGTAATACACTATGTTATTACACTGAAATCTAAAAACCACATGATGATCTCAATTGAAGCAGAGAAAGCTTGTGACAAAGTCCAACACTCATTCATTTTCAAGGTCCTACAGAAAATTGGAATAGATGTACTCTCTCTTAACTTGATAAAAGCTATCTATGAGTACGCAAAAGCTCATATAATTCTAAATGGGGAAAACTGAAATGTTTTGCTTTTAAATCAGGTACAAGAAGAGGATGTCCTCTATCAGCCCTCCTATTCAACATAGTCTTGGAATCCTTAACAACAGCCATTGGAAGAGCGGGAGAAACAAATTGAATATAAATAGGTAAAGAAGAAGTTAAATTATCACTACTTGCAGACGACATGATACTTTACTTGGAAGAACCCATAATTTCCACCAAAAAACTTCTAGAACTGATAGGGAAAGTCAGTAGCATAGCAGGATACAAAATCAATACTCAAAAGTCAATACCATTCCTCTACACAGATAACACACACACTGAAAAGGAAACAATAGAAACAATAACTTTCACAATAGCACCACAGAAAATGAAATACCTTTGGATTCACTTAACCAACGAAGTCAAAGAACTTTTCACGGAAAATTACAACACCCTTAGAAAAGAGATTATAGTGGATTTTAGAAAACGGAAAGATATTCCATGCTACTGGATAGGAAGAACCAATATCGTGAAGATGGCGATACTCCCAAAATTGCTGTACAGATTTAATGCAATCCCTATCAAACTGCCACCAACACACTTCCCAGATATAGAGCAATCAATCCTAAAATTTATTTGGAACCACAATTGACCCAGAATAGCAAAGGTAACCTTGGCCAATAAAGACAAGGCAGGAGGCATCACAATTCCTGATTTGAAATTATACTACAAATCCACTGTGATAAAATTAACAGGTATTGGCAGCAAAATAGACATGAGGATCAATGAAATAGATTAGAAGATGCAGAGGCAACTACGAAAACACTCAGCCATCTTATCTTCGACAAAGGGGCGACAGAAGCTCACTGGAAGAAAGATTTCCTCTTTAACAAATGGTGCTGGAAGACATAGCTTTCTACATGCCGAAAACTAAAACTTGTCCCAGTTCTATTACAATGTACTAAGTTAAAGTCAAAATGGATTAAAGATCTAAACATTGAAATAGAAACACTCAATCTCCTGGTAGAGAAAATAGCAGAAACTCTTGAAGACATAGGGGTAGGTAAAGAGTTCATGAACAAACATATATTCGCACAGGAAGGTCTTGAAAGAATCAACAACTGGGATCAACTCTTCTTAAGGAGTTTCTGCATGTCAAAAGAAATTGTCAACAGAGTGAAATGACAACCCACAAACTTTGAAAAAACCCTAAGTAATGAGCAATCAGACAGAGGACTGCTGTCTAGAATATATAAGGAACTAAGATGTAACAGGGCCCTCAAATTTAAAGACCCAATTCAGAAATGGGCATCTGAGATGAATACGCAGTTCTCAGAGGAGGAAATTAAAGAAGCAAATAAATATATGAAAAAATACTCCACATTGCTAGCCATTCATGAAATGCAAATAAAAACAACACTGAGATACCATGTCGTTCCATAAAAAAAGGCTATCATAAGGAAATCAACCAACAACAAATGTTGGAGAGGTTGTGGGGAAAAGGGAACACTTCTCCACTGCTGGTGCGAATGTAGACTGGTACAACCATTGTAGAGGTCATTGTGGAGACTCCTCAAAAGACTTCAACTAGAAATCCCATTCAAGCCTGCTATCCCCCTACTGGGAATTTTCCCAAAGTTTCTGGATACATTATATCTTAGCGATAGATGTGTACCTATGTTTACAGCAGCTCAATGTGTGATATCAAAATCTTGTATATAACCAAGATGTCCATCACATGAGGAATGGTTGAAAAAGATGTGGTATTTCTATATAATGGAGTATTACTCAGCTATTAAGAATGATAAGTTTGAAGCATTTATACTGAAGTTGATGCCACATGAACATATACTCATAAGTGAAATAAACCAGACACACATGTGTAAATATCGTGCAGTCTCCCTAGTATAACAAGTGAAAAGCAGAAATAGAAAAGGAAATGTACAACAAGTAAAATCAATTGAGTCAGATAGGGCAAAGTAAATGGCAAATGCTTCAGGCTACTAATCAGCTTTTCTTCTGGATGGTTAACAACCTAAGTTCACAAGTCAGAGTTGGATAAATAGAAGAGCCACAAGGCCAGCCAACATTTTGACCCTAGCCTTTCAAGGTCAGTGAAGACTCAGGACATAGGAGAACCTGTACTGCAACATCATGAAACTCAGGTGAGCTCCAAATTTTCTGAACAAGGAGATTATGGAGCCACAGAGGAAAGAGACTGAAGTTCTATAGTGTGCATGGGAAGAGTCACATGAATAGAAAACTTATCTCAAGCTCTCACAGAGAGCAATCTGGTCAAACATTGGCTGTGACTCATCCACATGAATGACACAGACAAAGGATCTACAGAATAATGTGCAGGATTACAAGATAAACCCTGAGGGGACTTCACTCACCACATAAGAAACATAAAGTTCATGTGTTGGTATGTAAGTCTTGCTCTATCTCGGTGTTAACCATCCAGTAGAAATGTATAAAAATGAAGTATCCATCGTGCGGCCGTAATATTAAGCTGAGCTGTAAATGGATATGGTTGACAATTACTTTGTATAACTCACTATTGTTGTAGAACGCTGGACTGTGTTGGATTGTGGTGTCGAGTTCAAGCACCTAAGTTAGTTGAATGAGAATGGAGTGCCCACCTTTGACAGGTGTAGACAAAGGAAGGGGTGTAGGAAGAAAAAATCATGATGTGTGTGTATAGACAGTACAGTTGGGATAGATAACACTGTGCTTCTACATAATTCTATGAGAGGCAAGATCTGCACTAATGGTGGTTGGACAGGATATTATGTCGGCTTCTAGTACTATGGACATCCACTAGGAAAATAATTATTGAATTTTTGATATAATTCAGGTATAAAAAATAAGATAAGTAAGCAGCTACACTCTTAATTCACTGATAAGAGATATCTGCTAAAATAATATCTGTAAATATATTCTATGCACCTTGTACAATGCCAAAAAATTATGAAAACTGTTTGCAATGTATTAATTTATCGAGTCTATATTGTTAGGTGTCTTGAAACTGTCTGATTGTTATTTGTAGTTCAATAAATAAAATAAATAAATAAATACATTTTGAAAGTAAAAAAAAATAAATAAACAATGGTTTGGTTGGATAGAATTATAACTTTATTTCCCCATATAAACAGCATTTATTACACCAAACAAAACTTGCAGGGCATTTTACACTGGGGCTCTGCCTTTGTTTGACTTTACTCCATACCTGTGCTGGTCTAGCTGTTAACTTAATAATCTTAGTACTTACAAATGGTTTTCTTGAGCCCACATTGCCTCTTAAAGCTTTAAGGGAGCTGTGCCTCTGTAGCCATATCTTGTGTGTGCAGCCACTGTGTGCCCGCTGTTGCTCTCGCTCTGAACACTGGATACTTTCTTTGTGTCCAGATTTTAAACAGATACTACCTTGAGCCTTCTGAACTTGCAGAATCAGCCACATGCACAGCCAGTGCTAGAACCACATCATGTCATAGTCATGACCCATCTACTTCACACCAGGAACACAGTCTTCTGTGGCTGAACCTATCTTGTAGATGTCCATCTGGTTCAGCCTTGGATAGGAGTGGATGGGAGTGCGTGGTAGCCCTCCCTGACCTCAGATTGTGCCCCTCCCTGGCTAGTGGCACCCTACCTCTTGGAACCAACTTTGCAATTTAAAATAACTTTTATTTTTTACAAAACATTTAGAAGAGGGCTTGGCCATTACTTATAAGTAAGTAATGTATGAGATTGGTTGTTTCTTGCTAATAATAGGGCTAGGCAAGGCAGCAAGAGTTCTAATATGCATAATAGAGGATTTAATTTCTATTTTTAATAAGCACTAAAGTTTAATTTGAAAAGGTTCAGTAGTAAATATCATAAATAATATTTTACTTCATAATCACTATCAAAAATTACCAAATGTACAGTTACACCTTGGGTAATAATACTACTCCTTTCTACAATCAGAGTTACAATATCTTTTGGAATAGAGCTGAAAACTCCAGTTTTAATTTTGTAAACTCCACAAACTTGGAGCAAAAACTGATCTCCCCAGCCATTAGATCTAAAACAGTGCTTCTGCTTCTGGGGGTTGCATGGCAAAGATCTGTGTCCCTGCATTTGGTTGAAATTAAGACTGGCCAATGGAAACTGTGGGTGTCCTGTATTCTTCATCTCTGGACCCCTGGATGATGGATCCATTCTCCAGTTTCCCTGAGATTGTGAGGGTTGGCAATTCTTACCTAGTTTGGATCAGCATTCATTAGCCCATTGCATACCTTTTCCATATCTCAGAAAAGGTCCTGGAATAGTATTGTTGCTCTTATCTCCTTTTTTATCTTGTCCTGTTCTTCAGTCTTTTCTCATATGACCTATTTTCACACACTTAAAACATTTGGTATGATTTCATTTTAAAAAAGACTGCAAGCCAGTTCAATAAATTAGATTTATATGGCTCTGAGCCAATGTCAATTCAGGCCTTAATATATTGTTCTCAAAGGACAAATTCTGTAACAAAAAACCCTCAAATCTGATGCTCTCACTGCTTTGTGTACAATCTCCCTTAATTGTGCGACAAAATCTATGTATGGCTCCTTATTAGATTGAAGCATCTTAGCAAATGATTTTTGAGCATCCTCTGGCCTTTTCTTCTTTTCCCATGCCTTCAAGCAACAAATACAAGTTTGTACAATAGCCACATCATCATATTGCAACTGTGGTTGGATACCAAGTCCCTGACCCAGTGACTTGATCTGATGAAACATTAACCAGGGTATTTCATTTTGTTAACCTTCTGTTGAATATCTGTTTCATCTTTCCACCAAGTTCTAATCTGCAAACATAGACTTGGCTCCAAAATTTTATGGCACAAAACTTCTCAATCATGAAGAATTAATCTATGATCATTGTATTAATCCAATCACATAGGTTGATTGTATACCATAGGCCATAACAGCCTGCTTAAAATCTTTAATGAAATTGAATATGAGAGGTTGGTGCTTCCATTGTACATACAAATCCACTGAGCATTTCGTGGGTGTCCTTAAACCACCACAAAAAAAATACCTAAAAGGGCCGAATAAGCATCAGATTCTAAGGAGATGGCTTTCAATGCCATAAATGGCCTTTTATAACTCAGTTTGTCAGAGTCATCCCTGCTAAAGAACACTGAGAAATTTAAGGAACCAACACTCTTGGAATTCGGTGGAGTTCCTTTATGCAGGGGGTCTTGAGGAGATGCAATCTTATCATAATTATGCAGCCGAGGCCACCTGCTCTATTTTCGTCCTTTTTTCTATGCTAGCATCTGCATTTGAGAATGAGAAAGGCAGAGGTCCTGGAAAGGTCTCATGTGCAGATTTAAATTTGCACAGAAGCTGCTCTAGAGATTTAGCAGTATCAGTATCTGAAGCTGAACTATTAAAATACTTCTTAGAGTCCTCTAACTCTCTTTCCAATGGCTCCAAAGATAAGGAAATTAACTACAGAGAGACCATATATAAAGAGGGATTGGTTGCCCATTTTGGTGGGCATGATGCAGCATTCTCATAACTTATTTCCAAGCTTTTAAGTTTAAATCAGCCATTCCCTTAGGCTGAAACCAGTAACAATGCCTTTTTTTTTTTCTGCCTCTTCAAGTCAATTTGGTTTTATTTTTTTATTTATATTTTTAATTTATTTTTTACTTTATTCAAGTACAAATATCAATTGGACACTTTTAAGACACCGTAACAAGACAGATTCGATAAATTAATAAACTGCAAACTGTTTTCATACTGTTCTGGTATCGTACAAGGTGCATACATGATATTATACTTACAGACATTATTATAGCAGATGTCACTTATCAGTAAATTAAGAGTGTAGCGGTTTAATTATCTTACTTTTTATACTTGAATTATATCAAAAATTCAATAATTATTTTCCTAGTGGATGACCATAGTACTAGAAGCTGACAAAATATCCTGTCCAACCACCATTAGTGCAAATCTTGCCTCTCATAGGATTATGTAGAAGCACAGAGTTGTCTATCCCAACTGTACTGTCCATACACACACATAATGATTTTTTCTTTCTATATCCCTTCCTTGGTCTACACCTGACAAAGATGGGCACTCCATTGGTATTCAGCTAACCTAGGTGCTCGAACTCAACACCACAATCCAATACAGTCCAGCATTCCACAACAATAGGCGGTTATTCAAAGAGGTTGTCGACCAGAGCCATTTACAGCTCAGGTTAATATTATGGCCGCACGATGAATACTTCATTTTTACACATTTCTGCTGCATGGTTAACACCAACATAGAGCAAAACTTATATACCAACACATGAACTTTATATTTCTTATGGGGTCAGTGAAGTCCCTTCAGGGTTTACCTTGTTACTCCTGTACATTATTCTGTAGATCCTTTGTCTGTGTCATCCATGTGGATGAGTCACGGCCATGCTTTACCAGTTTGCTCTCTGTGAGAGCTTGAGAGAAAGTTTTCTCTTCATGTGACTCTCCCCAGGCACACTATAGAACTTCGATCTCTGTCCTCTGTTCCTCCATAATCTCCTTGTTCAGAAAATTTGGAGCTCAACTGAGTTTCATGATGTTGAAGTACAGGTTCTCCTATGTCCTGAGTCTTCACTGACCTTGAAAGGCTAGGGCCAAAATTTTGGCTGGCCTTGTGGCTCTTCTATTTCTCCAACTTTGATCTGTGAATTTAGGTTGTTAACCATCCAGAAGAAAAGCTGATTAATATCCTGAAGCATATGCCATTCACTTTGCCTTATCTGACTCAATTGATTTTAGTTGTTGTATGTTTCCTTTTGCATTTCTGCTTTTCGCTTGTTATACTAGGGAGACTATGTGATATTTGCACATGTGTTTCTGGTTTATTTCACTTATAAGTATATGTTCATGTGGCATCCACTTCAGTATAAATGCTTCAAAATTATCCTTCTTAATAGCTGAGTAATACTCCATTATGTAGAAGTACCACATCTTTTTCAACCATTCCTCATGTGATGGACATCTTGATTGTTTCCAAGATTTTGCTATGACACATTATGCTGCTATAAACATAGGTACACATATATCTTTATGATACAATGTATCCAGATCCTTTGGGAAAAGTCGCAGAAGGGGGATAGCCAGCTTGAATGGAATTTCTAGTCCTACTCTTTTGAGTAGTCTCCACACTGACCTCCACAATGGTTGTAGCAGTCTACATTCCCACCAGCAGTGGAGAACTGTTCCCTTTTCTCCACAACCTCTACAACATCTGTTATCATAGCCATTCTTTCTGGAGTGAGATGGTATCTCAGTGTTGTTTTTATTTACATTTCATGAATGGCTAGCAATGTGGAGCATTTTTTCATATATTTATTTGCTTCTTTAATTTCATTCTCTGAGAAGTGTGTATTCATCTCAAATGCCCATTTCTGAATTGGGTCTTTAAATTTGAGGGCCCTGTTATAT
>PVKA01007975.1:34243-75236 GCA_004027165.1 Ctenomys sociabilis
CTGTCTGATTGCTTGTTAGTTAGGATTTTTTCAAAGTTTGTGGGTTGTCTTTTCACTCTGTTGACAATTTCTTTTGACATGCAGAAGCTCTTTAAGAAGAGTTGATCCCATTTGTTGATTCTTTCAAGAGCTTCCCGTGCGAATATATGTTTGTTCATGAACTCTTTACCTACTCCTATGTCTTCAAGAGTTCCTCCTAATTTTTCTTCCAGGAGATTGAGTGTTTCTGTTTTAACATTTAGATCTTTAATCCATTTTGACTTTAACTTAGTGCATGGTGATAGAGCTGGGTTGAGTTTTAGTTTTCGGCATGTAGAAAGCCATGTTTTCCAGCACCATTTGTTAAAGAGGCTATCTTTCTTCCAGTGAGCTTGTGTAGCCCCTTTGTCAAAGATAAGATGGCTGAGTGTTTTTGTAGATGCCTCTGCATCTCCCAATCTATTCCACTGATCCGCAGGCGTATTTTGTTGCCAATACCATGTTGGTTTTATCACAGTGGCTTTGTAGTATAATTTCAAATCAAGAATTGTGATGCCTCCTGCCTTGTCTTTATTGGCCAAGATTGCGTTTGCTATTCTAGGTCATTTGCACTTCCAAATAAATTTTAGGATTGATTTCTCTATGTCTGGGAGCTATGCTGGTGGCAGTTTGACAGGGATTGCATTAAATCTGTACCGAAATTTTGGGAGTATGGCCATCTGCACAATGTTGTTTCTTCCCATCCAGGAGCATGGAATACCTTTCCATTTTCTGATATCCTCTATAATCTCTTCTCTTAGGGTATTGTGATTTTCAGGGAAAAGATCTTTGACTTCCTTGGTTAGGTGAATCCTAAGGTATTTCATTTTCCATGGTTCTATTTTATAAGGTATTGTTTCCTTTTCAGTGTGCTTGTTACCTGTGTAGAGGAATCCTATTGACTTTTGAGTATTGATTTTGTATCCTGCTATGCTTCTGAATTTCCCTATCAGTTCTAGTATTCTCTTGGTGGAATTTTTGGGGTCTTCCAAATAAAGTATCATGTTGTTTGCAAGTAGTGATAATTTAACTTCTTCTCTACCTATTCTTATTCCCTTTCTTTCTCCCTCTTTTCTAATGGCTGTTGCTAAGAATTCCAAGACTATATTGAATAGGAGGGGTGATAGAGGACGTCCTTGTCTTGTACGTGATTTAAGAGTAAAAGATTTCAATATTTATCCATTTAGGATTATATGAGCTTTTGGGTTGTCATAGATGGCTTTTATCAAAAGATAAAAGATAGAGTCATCTATTTCAATTTTCTGTAGGACCTTGAACATGAATGAGTGTTGGACTTTGTCAAAGGCTTTCTCTGCATCAATTGAGATGATCATGTGGCTTAAAGATTTCCGTCTATCAATATAGTGTATTACATTTATAGAATTTCGAATATTGAACCATCCTTGCATCCCTGAGATGAATCCTACCTGGTCATGGTGTATGATCTTCTTAATGATTAGCTGTATTCTATTTGTTGTATTCTATTTTGTTGAGTATTTTTGCATCTATGTTCATGATGGAGATTGGCCTGTTGTTCCTCTTTTTGGTTCTGCCTTTCCCTGGTTTTGGAATCAGTATTATACTTCGGTCCTCCGAATTCATTCTGGAGGACTTTTTCCTTTTCAACTTCATGGAAGACTTTATGAAGTGTGGGAATTATATCTTCTATAAATTTCTTGTAGAATTCTGTTGTGAATACATCAGTACCTGGACTTTTCTTTGTCGGTAGGCTTTTTATTACATTTCATATTTCATTGGCTTTTATCAGCTTATTGAGAGTTGTTATATTTCTTGATTCAGTTTTGGTAATTTGTACTTTTTGTGGAATCTGTCCATTTCTTCTGTTTCTTCTATTCTGTGAGCGTAAAGATTCTCAAAGTAACTATTGACAATCTTCTGAATTTCCACTGGGTCTGTGAGGATTTCACCCTTTTCATTCCTTATCGCTTGTACTTGAATTTTCTTTTGCCTCTCTTTGATGAAGTAGGCAAGAGGCTTATCAATTTTATTTAGGTTTCCAAAGAAGCAACTTTTTGATTTGTCGATACTTTGAACTGTTTTCTTCATCTCAATTGCAGTAATTTCTGCTCTAATCTTTATGATTTCTTCCCAACTTTGCACTCTGGGTTTTGCTTGCTCTTCTTTCTCTAGTTATGGGAGGTGCAACATTAGGGTACTAATTTGTTCCCTTTCTCTTTTCCTAATGTGTGAGTTGATAGCTATTATTTTACCTTTCAGAACTGTTTTCATCTCATCCCATTAATTTCGGTAAGTTGTACTTGAATTTTCATTAAATTGTAGATATTGCTGAATTTCTTGTTGAATTTCTTCATGACCCATTGATTGCTAAGTAGGGTGTTGTTTAATTTCCTTGAATTGAGTAGGTTTCTCTGGTTTCTTTTGTCATTTCTTTCCAGTTTCATTGCATTGTGGTCAGATAATATGCAAGGGATAATTTCTATGTTCTTGCATATACATAGGCATGACCTCTGGAGTAGTATGTTGTCTTTTTGGAAAATGACCTGTGTGTAGGTGGAAAAAAATGTGTATTTTGCTGTGGTTGGGTGGAGCAGTCTGTGTATGTCCACCAGGTCCATTTGTTCCAGCTCTGGTTCAGTTCTGCTACTTCCTTGCTAATTTTCTGTCTGGTTGAACTATCTTTTTGTGATAAGAGTGTGTTAAGCTCTCCTGTTAAGATTGTGTTTGTATACATTAAACTTTTCATGTCCCTTAAGATTTGTCTTAGCCGGGCATGGTGGCATATGCCTGTAATCCCAGCACTCGGGAGGCTGAGGCAGGAGGATTGCTGTGAGTTCGAGACCAGCCTGAGCTACAAAGTGAGCTTAAGGCCAGCCTGAACTGCATAGTGAGACCCTGTCTCAAAAAGACAAGAAAAAAAAAAAAAAAAAAAAAAAAAAAGATTTGTCTTACATAGTTGTGTACTCCTGTGTTTGGTGCATAGATATTTATGAGTGTTACTTCTTGCTCTTGAATTTTTCCCCTGACCAATATATAGTGGCCTTCTTTGTGTCGTTTGATCATTCTTGGTTTGAAGTTGAGATTGTCTGAGAACAGAATTGCTACTCCTGCATTTTTCTGAGGTGATCAGGCATGTGGTATTGTTTTCTGTCCTTTGTCTTTGAGCCTATGAATGTACTTTTGAGTTAAGTGTGTTTCTTGTATACAGCATATTGTTGGACTTTTTTTCCTAATCCACTGTGCCAGTCTATTTTTCTTAATTGGAGAATTAAATCCGTTTACATTGATGGGTATGATTGAAATGTGCTGACTTATGTTTGTCATTATATTTACCTGTTGTTGTTTATTCCTTTGTAACCTGTGTTTGTCTGTTCTGTTTAGTGGGTTCCTTCCTTTCTCATTCATGCAGTTCTGGTCATTGTGGTCTCTCTCTAGAACCTCTTTCAGCAGCTCATTAAGGGATGGCTTTGTCATCGTGAAATTCTTTAGTTGTTCTTTGTCGTGGAAGTATTTCAGTTCTCCATCAAACTTGAAAGAGAGTTTTGCAGGGTATAAAAGTCTGGGATGGAATTTGTTTTCATGTGGGACTTGAAGAACTCTGCTCCATGCTCTCTTTGCCTTCATTGTTTGTGTAGAGAAGTCAGCTTCAATTCTGATGGGTTTTCCTTTGAATGTGAGCTCCTTCTTCGCTCTAGCAGCTTTCAGTATATTATTTTTGTGTTGGATTTCTGGGATCTTAACTATTATATGTCTCAGTGTGTTTCTACTTGGGTTGAGGTTATTCGGTGTTCTGTTTGCTTCAGTGACCTGAATCTTGGATTGTTTCCTCATATTTCGGAGGTTTTCTGCAATTATTTCTCACCAAATTCTTTTTATGTCATTTGCATTGACTCTTTAATTCTCATGGATAGCAATTATTCTCTCATTGTTCATCCTGGCATCATCTTGCAGGTGATAGATTATGTTTTCCTGCATTCTTGTTGTTTTTAGGAGATTCTTTCTCAACTTTTCACTAGCTGCTCTGGCATCTTCAAGATCTGAAACTCTGTCTTCACTTTCACTCAGGCGGTTTTTGTAGACTTGTGATTCATATTTTTAGTTCTTCTATATCTGTTTGAGTGTGTTTCATGTGTTCTATCCCTTTTCTGTATTGCTCATTCAAGGAATCCATCATATTTCTGATCTCCTCAATTTTTTTATCCATGTCTTCTTTAGAGGTAGTTATTAATTCTTTTTTGTAGTGTTTCTTCCATGTTGGGTTTCCTCTGTATATTTCTGGTCTTGTTTCTGTATTTCAGATGCTATGGCTTCAAAAAGTTCTTTTTTGATTTCAGAACTTATTTCTTCTTTGAGTTCCTCATGATCTTTCTGCTGTTGTTTCTTTGCTTCAGATGCTGTTAATTCATATATATCAGCTATAATAGTGCTCTCTGCACTTGTTCTGGGTGAGCATAGGTTTTCCCCCCAATGTTTCTGGAATTCATTGTTTATTTCAGATACTATGTATTCATATATTTCTTTTTCAAATTGGGAATTACTTCTCGTTTTATTCCTGTATTGCTTTCTGCTGTTTTTCCTTTGCTGATGTATCTGTGAATTCATTCATTGCAGCTGATCTAGTGTCCTCTGCCCTTCCTGTTGGACTGGTCATCTGGGATTGCATTTTTCCCTATCTCTTTGACGTTTGACTTTTGGTGTAGAGCTTTGGTTCAGCTATAACCTTAGCTTGTTTTGAGGTTCGGGTGTCAGTCTATTAAGTTTGAGATTTTTCAGGTATGCCTATCCTGGATCTTGCTGTTGTGTCCAGTTCCTTTTTAGCTGTAGCTCCTTGGTTCCCCTCTGGTGGTTCCAGGGTTCAGCCTTCCTGTGTCAGGCAGGTCGTTTCCCAGGTGGCCGGTCCTGTGCTTTGGTGGGTCTTCTGGGCTCACAAAAGGATAGTGGATGATCTCATTCACTGAGTAGGCTGTACTGGGTCTGCCAGCCTGTGCTGGGTCTGGGTCTACAGGCCGTTACCCAAGAGAGCTGGGAAAGGCCCCTCTCATGTAGCGGGCCTGGAGCCCTCACTCACAGGCGAGGCTGTGCTGGGTTTCGGTCTGTGGCATGGATCCAGGATTGCTGAGAAATCTCCCTCTGGCATGGCGGGCTTGGTGTTCTCACTCCAGGCTGATCTGCACTGGTTCTGGGGCTGTGGGGTGGGACCGGTAATCACCTGGAAATGTTTCTCTGGCATGGTGTGCCTGGACCTCTCACTGGGCCATGGGGGATGGAGGCGCAGGGAATCCGTGGGAAATATCTCTTGGGCAGGGTGGGTCTGGAGTTCTACACTCACTGAACTTTGATGCCCAGAGAATCGGGGAAATTCCCACTCGATCAGTGGGCTTTAGGGAAGTGGATACGGGGAGGTGCTGGTGAGTGGGTCTGAGGTTTCAGGCCAGTCACTGACTTGAAGGGCTTGGGGCAGGGATCAGCTAGCCTGTGTGGGAAGAAGCCAATGGTTCTCCCTCAGACTCACCACACTCTCACTGATCTGGGAAGCCTGGTGAATCCTGCAAATTCCCACTTGCTGGGAGAGCTTGTGGCAGGATCCAGGAGGCTGCTCGAGTCAGCTGCTGTCTCAGGCCAGTCTCTGGCTGGGTGGCTTGGGAAGGATCGAGTGGGCTGCTTGGGTGGGTCTCGCTGTCTCGGGAGGTTTCTTGTGCTGGGTGGACGTGGGCAGGTTTGTGGAGGATGGCTGAGTTGGCCGCAATGTCTCTGGCAGGTCTCTGGGCCTGGGCAGGCGTGGGCGAGAGTGAGGAGGATGCTGATGTGGTCAGCGCTGTCACTGACAGTTCTCTAGGGCTGGGTGGGATCGAGGCGGATCAATAATGCCTTTTTAGAAGGGAAAATAATTCTTCAAAACTTCACTTTAACCCTTTGAGTAATGTCTGAATAAGATGGACATATTCACTTTCTCCTGAAGTGAAATTTCCCATTACTCTGAGCTTTTCCAGCTGGTCTCATCTACTCTGGGCATATTTTCCCACCTGGTCAAGCCCCTGTTAACTCTACCCTGGTTGTCATCCATGCCCCAGGTTGTGTGCCACTTGTTGCGTGTTGTAAGTCAGTACCAAAAGAAACGATGAGAAGAACTGATGAATACAGCTTTGGAGGTCTCACTGAGGTTAGTCTCTCTCTAAGTGAGCCTAAAGTTCCTAAATTTTAATTAACACCAGATATTTTTTCCTTTCATTTCTTAGTTTAACTTATTTTGAATAATGTGATCCAGATTCTTTCATATTTTAATAAATTCATGATGAAATTATAGTAATTAATGAATGATATTCCATATTGGAAAGGAATCCTTACTCTTTTTTTTTTACTCTTTTCTGTGAAGAATATTTTCCAAGACTCATTGAGAAAGAGATAAGCTTCATTCATCTTAACTAAGCACTTGTTACAGCTTCTGTCCATAACTTGGTGTAGTCTTAGGTATAATCTCTGAGATGGTGGTTCAGAAAATGACAGAAGATCACAGCATCTCCAGTAACTGGAATTCATTTAAAAAAAGTAACTTAGTGAAGAGATAGAAAGAGAGCTCATAGAGTTAACAAAGTGCCACTAAGGAAACAAAATTCATGGAAAAATGGATAATAGTGCAGATAAAATACTTAAATAGTCTGGTCAAGTTACAACAGCCACAAGGATCGAAAGGGTAACAATAGGATAAACCCAGAGAGGGCTAGCAGCTCAAGGGATTAAAAATGAATCATCAGCAGTAGCCACAGTAAAATCATACAATTATTATAAATTAAAAACACAGGGCATGGTTTCACTCTGAAAGTTACTCCTTTCACATGGCAAGATAAATTTGGAGAGGAAATTTCATGTAGCATCTGCCTTACTCAGGAGTGTTACAATCAAAATTAATTTTCTACTGAAGTGGAATTTCCCACTGAACTCATCTGGGAATAAAGCTACAAAACAAAGATACTTCAGGGTCTCTGGCCTCACCTTGGAACAGGGACTTTGTAGGACTGGACACAGGGTAGAGTCATGAAGTGGAGAAGACATACTCCCTGATACCCTGAGAAATTCAAGCATTTGAGACCTCACTTTATAGAGGACACAGTTATTGGCAGCAGTCCTCTTTGTTGTGAACAGTCCAAAAGAACACAGTTATTGGCAGCAGCCCTCTTTGTTGTGAATTACCCAAAAGGCACTGAGTCTGAAATCCTGGGGCTGAGCTCTGAAGATTCCTTTGCCATTTTCACTCCCTCCTTCTAGCCCCAAACTAAGGATTATGTTTTCTTTGTTTATTTCTCATTGTAATCAAAGATACACCTCTGTTTGAACACTTACCAAGTACAGTGGTATAGAGACAAAAGGAACATTTGAGCAACTGGGTCATCTCATGATCTCACAATCCTCAAAGCCAGTTAGGGATACTATAGTGGTAGTTCTGGATGTTCAGAAGGACATAACCAAACACTAGAGAGTTATAAGTGAATGTAGCCTGGGAACAGAGGATGTTACAATGACTGACATTCCACAACAGGAAAACTGGGGCAGGATTCAGCACTTACACATCAGCAGTTGTGTAAGTGCTTTTGGAAACCCAAGAGGCCCTAGTTGTGATGCACTATACCTTATGCTATCTGGTAGACTCTAACACCACAAGTCCTGAAAAATTTCCTAGGAGATTTTTTTTCTTTTTCATTTTTTAAAAATGTTGCTGAATTTTTGTTAATTTGTTGGAAGGGTTTGGTTTTATTGTACTGTTCACCTGAACAAAAATCCAAACTATTACAGTATGATTTAAATGACTTCAAGATTACTGAACAAAATTTAGGGCAATCCAAAAGTTCTCATTTGTCTCACATCCAGCCTCCTTTATTGACATTTTTTGACAATATTTTAGGGTTATTTATTCCCCAATTATTTTAATTTTCTGTCACAACATCTTATGAACATGCCATATATTAATTAGTGTTTCTCTTTAAATTTCTTGTGCCTATGACAATGGATGGTTCTTTATTATTTGTGCCCTTGACAATTTTTGCTACAACTCCTCAAACACATTAGAAGTATTCAAGTAAAACTTGCCTATTTTTTTTTCATGGGCAGAGTGAGAGTATGTACTTCTGAGAAGAAACTATGTAACAACATTGAATTTAGCAAAAATACATAAGAGCCTACCAGATAGCTCATTGTATTAAGGTGCCTGCAAACAGGCTCAGGGGCCAGGGGCTCCATCCCTGAGCCCGCAGTGCCAACCCCACCCCTGGGGTGCCCAGACACAGCAATTGAGACTGGGTGAGGTGGCATGCATCTGTAATCCCAGCACTTAGGGGACTGTAAACAGGAGAGTCACTATGAGTCTAATCTAGTAGTGAGACCCTGAACAACCTGTAGACCCTTCCCTTAAAATTTTTTAAAAGTATGTAAAATACTGTCAATAAGATGTTTTATCACTACTCCTGAGAAGCCTGCTATGATACTATTCAATAGGTTACTTCTCTTTGAAGTAATTCCTTCTTCTAGCATTTACTATATAATTTTTCAAAAGAATTCATTGTCATGGGCTGGCTAGATAGCTCAGCAGATTAATGCACCTGGTGAGGCTGAGCACAAGGACTGGAGTTCCATCTCTGGCACCACAAGCCATGCCAGAACTGTCCCTGCAACCCGCAGAGACAGTGATGGAGACTGTGTGCCGTAGCTAGCACCTGCAATCCTAGCTCTTGTGAGGCTGGAAACAGGTAAATCACTATGAATCTAATCTACATAATGAGCCCTGTACTAAATAAATTGAAAAAGAAACAAGAAGTCAATGTGTTCCTCCTATACTTAAGAAGTACAGATTTATGCATTAACCCTTTGGCTGAATTTAATGTCCATAAATAATTTGGAAATAAATGGCACAGGAGATTTGATTTTATCAATCATATATCATTTGACTATATCAATAGTGACTCTTTTACGTTAATCTTAAACGTGGAATTATTACACAACACTTTAGTCATTTAAGGTGTCATACTTTGTCTATAAAAATTTGTTCAGTCAGCTCTTGTATCTCTTTTACATATTCACATCATTTTAAACTTAGTTTTTAAAAAGTAACAAAACCTTACTTTTAAACACCAAAATACACTTTAATTTTCTCTTGTATATTTATTGCTTCAGTTCTACAGTTAGCTCTTATAACTAGTGTTAGTTGCTATTTTAATTTCTTTATCTTTAATGATATTTAATGTGGTAAATTGAACTTTCTCATATTTCTTAAAATTGGTTTTCAGTTTTTTTTCACTGGTACATTTTTTCTGGTAATTATTAAATTCTCTTGTTTAATAGTATTTTGGCAAATTATTTTATGCTTCATAAATGTTTAAGTCATACAACAAATTAAAATATATTTACTTTTCCTTTCCACTTCGCTTTTTTTGCTGTTTTTCTCTTGTCTAATTGCAATGACTAGCAAATTCAACATGATGTCAAATTGTGGTAATGATGAAGAAAATCTTTGCTTGTTCCTGACAAGGAAGCCTACATTCTTTTCTTTTTTTTTTTTTTTCTTTTTCTGTTTTTTTTTTTTTGCAGAACCGGGGATTGAACTCGGGCCCTTGTGCTAGCCAGGGAAGCACTTATTCCATTGAGCCATCTCCTCGGCCCTTATTCCTTTCTATTATGTCAGAAATTATTTCACTTGCCTTGAATTCTCTTAAATAGATACACAATATTTAATTCAAACAAGTCATTGAAACAAGTCAATGCTGATGTTTCAGGTTTGCTGTTACAATACCTATAAACACTATATAAAATTATAGAACTTCCTTAAGCTGATGTCAGATTGCATACTACATAGCTCTATTTATTTTTTATAATGATCATCAAATTTTAATATAGGTATAGTGCATCTATTTACTAAATATGTTTCATAATGGGTCTTCCCTGATGAGAATAGACATTCTGTTAGGACAGATAATTAGGCTTGGATAATTTGATGATTATGCTCATTGCCTAAATATATATATAATAGGTTTTTAAGAAATATGTTTAAATTGAATGCATATGTAAATTTTTCCTTCAATCTTTATAGTGTTTCACTTTTACTTCTTTTACAGATGTAATGTATTTTTTTAGTAGTACTTTATATGTTACACCAAAGTTTCTTTCTCCCTTGAATAAAAACTGTCATTCATATGTTCTTAGTCATTTTTTTTTTTTTTTGAGGAACTGGGCATTGAACTCAGGCCCTTGGGCTGGCCAGGCAAAGCTTATTCTACTGAGCTATCTCCCCTGTCCTTTAGTCATTCTTATACACAGAAAAGTAATTTAAAATGAAATAACATCAGAATTAAAAAAAACCAAAAATTTCCATTTTTACACTTGTGTTTGTAAAGCCAGTACAATTATAAGAGAAGGTTTCTCTGCAATTAGGATTGTTAGGAATGAAGTCTCTGATTTTGAACTTTTCTTCCTATCCCTTGAATATATCGAAACTATAAAAACGCAGAGAATGTTTTTCTTCTTGTTTTAACAAATTTTTACATTTTATTTTTATTAGCATAGAAAGGATTTGCATATTAATACAGTTCTGTATAATATTTCAACATATATAGAGAGTAAATTAGTTAAACCTAGTTTCTGCTCATTATAATTTTTATTAATCACTATTCTACTATTCAAGTTAAGCTTCCATTTGAGAGCAAATGTGATACTTGTCTCCACCTTCACCTTATTTTATTTGAAATAATATCCTCTATTTCTATCCATTTTGGTGCAAATGAAAAAATTCCATTCTTCTTGATTTCATGTTTTTAATATGTACTACATTTTCTTTATTTATTCATCCATTTATGAGTACATAGACTGACTCACCATCTGATATATTGTGAATATTTGCACCATAAACATTGACATGCTGATCTCTTTGGTATGATATTTTCACTTCATGCATTATATCCATATGTAGAAGTACTATAGCCCAATTATATAGCAGAGTTAATTCTTAATTTTTTGAGGAATCACTGAACTATTCTCTCTAAAGCTATACCTATTTGTGTTATAACCTTCTGTGTATGAAAGTTCTTATTCCTCTACATACTCACTAGAATTTTGCTCTGTTCTTATTTTCATAGTAAATATTTTAAATAAGGTGACATAATATTTGCATCTTCTGGATGGGTAATGATATTGAAGAGATTTTCATATATTTGTTGACTAGTCATATTTTTGAGACCTTTCTTTTGAGATTATTTACTTGAGCTATTTAGAGCTTTTGGTTTGTTTAATTTCTTGAATTCTTGATCTAAATATTTGTCAGAGAAATATAATGGAAATGTTTTCTATTTTGCTTCCTTATTATGTTTTTTAAAAATTGACCTCATTTTTTAAGAAAGATTATATGTATGCAAAATAATGAACTGACATTTAAATTTAAACCTACTCATCAACTGTTCCACATTCAGTTTGTCCAGGAGTAAAATTTAGTTACATTTCATAATTTACATTGACTAATCATTGTCGTTCACAGTGCATACATCATAATGGAATTCATGTTAGGTACTGGCCACTGGGTATTGTCATAACTAACACTGTAGTATCATCAAGAAAAGTTTCATGGACATAAAATTCTGGGATGTAATATATATTATACTTTATAAATAAATGGCAATCTACATATGACATACATATAAAGAATATAAAGAACATTATTGCAAATTTTACAATACTTGCATATGGTATGCAAGTTATGCAATAAAAGTAAATCCATAACATTTATCTATATTTGGTTTTGTCAGTTTTTATTTCAAGTTGAGAATGTTTCACTTTCTATGCATTTTTCATTACAATATGTATTAAGTACAGTTACTATTGAAGTTCAGTGTGACATTCCATATCTGTACAGAATATACAGATATCAAATCCAATCTTGTTTTGTACACTCTTCTCCACTTTTCCCATTTGATTTTTCATATATTGCATTATGTCAAGTTTAAGTAATACTAATCTCACCACAAATAATAGTTATGAAAAAATGTGAAAACTTGAATTTAATGAAATTCTTTCTTATTTATATGAGATAATTAAGCAGCATAGATAGAATTCATTTCTCATTTCTGAAATGGTTAGAAGGCATTCAGTAAAATATCTACTGAGAGTTTCTCATATTAACATGTTGAACATTTCCTGATTTTTTCTAATAAAATAGACATAAAAAATGTTACATTTCATTTGTTCATGTCTTCAACTGTCTAATATATAGCAACCACTCTTTATGATTGATTTTACTTTTTCTACATTAAAAAATATTGAAATATGTAAATTTTCCAAGATTCTTTCATTGAATAAGATTTTAGGATTTTTTTTCTTTCAGTAGTTGACAGATTATTTCTTATTAGAGTTGAATTTTATATATATATATTTTTTCTTTTTTTTTGGTACCAGGGATCAAACAAGTTCTATGTTTGTCAGGCAAGCACTTTTGCTGCTGAGCTATCTCCCTGGCACTGAATAATATTGTATTTTCTAGCTTTGCAACATATCATTTATTTATATGTTAAAAACACTTTAGCATTTTCTAAATTTTGGAAATTATGAATAAATTTGCAATAAAAATAGTGTGTGGGATTTTGGAGCATGATCACTACAGTATAAGAGAATTTTTGAGTAAATATCAAACTGTCTTACTTTTTTTTTTTCTTTTTGTGGAACCAGGATTTGAAGTCAGTCAAACTGTCTTTCATTATTCATGTAAAATTTTGTATTGTCCACAGCAAAAAATATGATTTCTCATTGCCCTAATACTGACCAGTGTTTGGGGTTGTCAGATTTTGTGATTCACATTATTCTAATAGGCTGGTATTGATATCATATATATGTTTGCTTTGATATTATCTGTTAATGCATGATGTGAAACATCTTTTCATATGCTCTTTTGTAATATGGATATTAATGAGTTGTTAGATATTTTCATTTTTATATTTATTATTATTTTTATTGAACAAATAGTAATGAGACAGTTTCAAGACAAATTAGCAGGACAGATTTGACAGATCAATACATTGCAAAATATTTTTGTAATGTTTCCGTGTCTTACAAGGTACATACATGATATTATACTTACAGGCATTATTATAGCAAATGTCTCTAATCAGTAAACGAAGAAAGTACAGCTATATACCTATCTTATTTCTCTATACCTGATTTATGTTACAGATCGAACAATTAACACCCTCTACCTTGTTATCTCCCCAGTGTCTGTCCATAGTTCTAGAAGCCAAAATAATATCTTGTCCAACCACTATCAGTGGAAATTTTACTGCTCACAGAATTACGCAGAAGCACCGCATATTTATCCTAAGTGTACTGTTTATACACATACATCATGATTCCTCCTTTCTATCCCCCCTTTTATTTGTCTAGACCTGTGAAAGATGGACATTCCATTATCATTAAACTAATTTAGGTGCCTGAACTTGGCGACACAATCCAACACAGTGCAGCATTCCACATTAATAGTGAGTTATCTGAAGAAGTTGTTCACTACAGCCATTTACAGCTCAACTTACTATTATGGCCCCACGTTTTATACCTCATTTTTATACTTTTCTGCTGCATGGTTAAGACCAAGATAGATCAAAACCTATATACCAAAAGATGCAGCTTTTATTTTTGATGAGGTCAGTGAAGTCCCCTTAGGGTTTATCTTCTAGTCCTGTACCTTATTGTGTAGATCCTTTGTCTGTGTCATCCATTCAGATGAGTCACAGCCAATGCCTGACCAGTTTGCTCTCTGTGAGAGCCTGAGAGAAAGTTTTATCACCATGTGACTCTCCCTAGGCACACTGTACATCATCAGTCTCTTTGCTCTGTGGCTCCATAATCTCCTTGTTCAGAAAATTTGGGGCACAACTTAGTTTCATGATCACATAGAACAGGTTCTCCTATGCCCTGAATCTTCGCTGAACTTGAAAGACTAGGGCCAAAATGCTGGCTGGCCTTGTGGCTCTTCTATTGCTCCAGTTTTGATCTGTGAACTTAGGTTGTTAACCATCAGGAAGAAAAGCTGTTTGTTGCCCTGCAGCGTATGCCATTCAGTTTGTCCTAAGTATCTGACGCAATTGTTTTTAGTTGTACATTTCTGTTTGTATTGCTTCTTTTGTTTTCTTATACTAGGGAGACTATATGATATTTGCATATGTGTGTCTGCTTTGTGTCACTTATGAGTATATATTGAAGTGGCATCCACTTCAATATAAATGCTTCAATTTTATCATTCTTTATAGCTGAGGAATACTCCATTATATAGGAATAATTCAACAATATCTACAGTTCAATGAAAATTCAAGCACAACTTACCAGAATTTGTGGGATACGATGAAAGCAGTTCTTAGAGGGAAATCATAGCTATGAACTCACACATTAGGAAAACAGAACGGGAACAAATAAACACCCTAATGTTGCACCTCCAACATCTAGAAAAAGAAGAGCAAACGAAACCCACAGCACAAAGACAGGCAGAAATCATAAAGATTAGAGCAAAAATTAATTCAATTGAGATGAGGAAAACAATTCAGTGAATCCACAAATCAAAAAGTTCGTTCTTTGAAACACTAAATGAAGTTGATAAGCCTCTAGCCAATCTCATCAAAAAGAGGAAACAAAAAATTCAAGTACATGCAAAAAGGGATGAAAAAGGTGAAATCACCACAGACCTAGCAGAAATTCAGAAGATTATTAATGGTTACTTCAAGCATCTTAATGCTCACAGGATAAAAGACACAGAAGAAATGGACAGATTCCTTGAAAGGTACAAATTACCAAAACTAAACCAAGAAGATATAAAAAACCCTACGGACAAAGAAAAGTCCAGGTCCTGATGGATTTACAGCTGAATTCTATAAGAAATTTATAGAAGATATAATCCCGACACTCCTCAAACTCTTCAATGAACTTGAAAAAGAAAATTGCAACATCCTAAGAAAAGAGATTATAGAGGACTACAGAAAAAGGAAAGATATTCCATGTTCCTGTATGGGAAGAATCAACATCGTGAAGAGGGCCATACTCCCAAAATTGCTGTACAGATTTAATGCAATCCCTATCAAACTGCCACCAACATACCTCCAAGACTTAGAGAAATCGTTCCTAAAATTTATTTGGAACCACAGATGACCTAGAATAGCAAAGGCCATCTTGGCTTATAAAGACAAGGCAGGAAGGACCACAATTCCTGACTTGAAATTATACTACAAAGCTACTGTGATAAAATCAACATGGTATTGGCAACGAAATAGACCTGAGCATCAATGGAGTAGATTAGAAGATGTAGAGGCATATACGAACACACTCAGCCATCTGATCTTCAACAAAGGGGCCAAATCAGCTTACTGGAAGAAAGATAGCCTCTTTAACAAATGGTGCTTGAAAACCTAACTTTGTACATGCCGAAAACTAAAACTTGACCCAGCTCTATCACTATGCACTAAGCTAAAGTCAAAATGGATTGAAGATGTAAACATTAAAACAGAAACACTTAATCTCCTGGAAGAGAAAGTAGGTGGAACTCTTGAAGACCTAGGGGTAGGTAAAGAGTTTATGAACAAACATATGTTTGCACAAACATATGGAAGCACTTGAATGAATAAACAACTGGGATCAACACTTCTTGAGGAGTTTCTGCACTTCAAATGATATTGTCAGGAAAGTGAACAGACGTCCCACAAATTTTGAAAAGTTCCTAACTAATAAGCAATCACACAAAGGTATGCTTTCTAGAATATATCAAGAACTAAGATACAACAGGGCCCTCAAATTTAAAGACCCAATTCAGAAATGGGCATCTGAGATGAATACACACTTCTCAGAGGATGAAATTAAAAAGCGAATGAATATATGAAAAAATGCTCTACATCGCTAGCCGTCCATGAAATGCAAATTAAAACAGCACTTAAATACCATCTCACTCCAGAAAGAATGGCTATCATAAGGAAATCAACCAACAATATATATTGCGGGGAAAAGGGAACAGTTCTCCACTCCTGGGGGGAATGTAGACTGGTACAACCATTGTGGAGGTCAGTGTGGAGACTCCTCAAAAGTATAGGACTAGCAATCCCATTCAAGCTGGCTATGAGCAGAACTGAAAACATTATATCATAGTGATATATGTCTACCTATATTTATAGCAGCACAATTTGTGATAGCATAGTCTTGGGAACAACCAAGAGGTTCATAACCTGAGGAATGGTTATTTTCATTTTTAAATATGTTGTTTATATTTATTTTATTGTGGCCAGGAATTCATTTCATATTTTGGATGATGCTTTTATTATCTATATCCTATGTAAGAACACTACAGACCCAATTGCTTCCTATTGTGATTCTTATGATCTTTTTCACTAAATGATTTTTCTACTTTTGAAGATATTTTGCTTATTTTTATTCAAGAAGTACATCTTTGACATTGATTCTAAATGTTGTAATCATTCCTAGACTGGGTTCTCATTATATTTTTTACTGGTCTTATTGTATTTCCTTTCATGTTTAAGTGTATGTTAGCATTTGAGTTTTTTAAAATAAATTGTATATGGTCTATATCCAGATTCATTTCTTTTACCTTCAGATATGCAGTTCTACTAACATTTCTTAAATACCTTTTTCAGTTAAGATTTGTTTCTTTCTAAATCAAAGTCCAGTTTATTATACTTGCATGAGTCTATTTGTAGCCATTTATTCTGTCCCATTGTTCTATTTTCTTTTATTAAGTCCTCATTATCTTGATTTTCATAAACTTATAATAGGTTCTTATTCAGGTAATGCTAATTTCCACTGTTTCTGTTTTAGTTTTTGTTTGCTTCTTTTGTTATTCTGGACTTTTTAAATTTCTCTAACACTTTAGAATAAGTTTATTAGAATCAGAAACAAAACTTACTTTCATTTTGAGTGAGACTGGGTTGCATTCATGGATCAAACTTGGAAGAACTAACATCTTGACAGTAGTGGCTTTGTACACAAACAAGGAATATTTCTCCAGTTATTTGGTTCCTAAATTTCTTTTTCTATTTTTTAATAATTTTATTGAAAAATAAATAGCAATGAGATAGTTTCAAACTGATTAATAGTACAGTTTCAATAATTAATATATTACATCATAGTGGTTTTTTGTAGTACAAAATGCAGACATGATATCCTGTCCACAATCACTATTAGTACAAATGTTTCTATTCATTGAATTAAGAGAAAGTAACTATATCTATTTAATTTTTGATGATATTCAAAACTCATGTGATTCTTTATATTTATTTATTTATTATTTAATTTTATTGAAAAAGAAATAACAATGAGACAGTTTCATAACTAGTTAATAGGACAGTTTCAATAATTAATATATTGTACATTGTTATCTTCTTAGCGGCTATCTATAGTACAAGATGCAGACATAATATTCTGTCCACAAACACTATTACTACAAATCTTTCTATTCATTGAATTAAGTGAAAGTAGCTGTATATCTATTCTATTTTTTGATATTCAAAACTCATGTGGTTCTTTTTATTTATTTTTTTTATTTTATTAAGAAATAACAATGAGACAGTATCAAAACTGATTAATAGGACAGTTTCAATAATGAATACATAGTACACTGTTATCTTTTTAGTGGCTATCCATAGTACAAGAAGCGGACAAGATATCCTGTCCAAACACTATTAGTACAAATCTTTATTCTCGTTGAGTTAAGCAAGAGTAGCTGTATATCTGTCCTAACTATTCTGTATATACAAATACAAAGTCGTCCTTCCTCTGTATCCCCTTTTTTGTTTAATCCTGTTAGAAATGGGTATTCCATTGGCATCTAAATACTACAAGTGTGTGAGTTCAGCAAAACAATCCAATACAGTCTGGCAGTCCACAATAGTAGTGGGTTATCCACAGAAGTTGTTGATTTCAGCCTTTCACCGCTCAGCCTATTAATATGGCTTTACTTTATATATCTCATTTTTATACTTTTCTGCTTGATAGTTAAGACCAAGATAAAGCGAGACCTATATAACAAGACATGCAACTTTTTTATCTGATAAGGTCAGTCAATTCCCCTCAGGATTTATCCTGAAACCCTGTACCATACTTTGTAGATTCTTTGCCAGTGTCAGCCTTACAGTACAAGTTTTTTTTTTTTTTTTGGTTCCTTAATTTCTTTGGCCTCATTTTGTAGTTTTTTTCATATAAATCTTTAACTTATTTTCTCATATTAAACTTATGTATTTAGTTTTTATATTGCTGATTGACATTATTATATTTTACTTTAAAATTCCATTTGCTCACTGATTCCATAGAAAATAACATTAACCTATATTTAGAATTTTAAAACTTTGTATATTTGATAGATATTTCATTCTAGGATTTTTAAAAATCAGGATTTCTTCAAATATAACTACCTTACCAACTAGCAAAACAAAATTGTGTTTAAGTGCTTCTGAAATTTTGCATATTTTTGTTACATTAGTAAAGATAATGAGAGACAAAAGTTAAAAGAATTTTCTTTGTTCCTGATCATAGGGGAAACGTAACTAGAATTTCTGTTTTTTTTTTTTTGGTGGAACCAGGGATTGAACTCAGGCCCTTGTGCCTGAGTAAATAGAACTAAGTATGATAATGTTTGTTTAATTGTTAATGTATCTGTTTCATGTAACTTTTGTTTTTAAGAATGCCTTGCTATATGTAACATAAATGTGGTAAAAATTAATTTCTATTGAGTTCTGACACATTATTAAAATATTTCATTGACATATTACATCTGCCAGATGTACCAGGAAGTTTTTACCTATTATTCAGTGAAAATTAGGTAAACAAAAACTCAGGAAATTATTTTTTTTTCACTTTTTTAAAAAATATATCTAGTACATGGTCTATAGCATCTCACAACGCTATTCAGACTTGTAGTGATCCTTCTCTTTTCAGCCTCCCAAGCACTGGTATTACAGGCTTACAACCCCAAACCTAGTCTCAATTGCTGTCTCAGTGCTCCCCATGGGAAAGGTTGACACAGCATGTGAAGAACCAAACTCCAGTCACAGGCTCCCTAGTCCTCTGTGCTATCTGGCTGGCCCAAAGAAAATTATTAACTTTTCTGGAACTTTCAGTTCTTTTCTATGCTGAGCCTCCAGATGCTTGTCATCAGACGCAAATTTTCTTAGTCTGTTACTAATTGTCTCTTAAGTTTCTGCTATGAATTTCTGCCCAAATCAGTTGTGATTCTCTATATTATATTTGCCAGATTCAAATTTGAGACAGTGGTGAACTTTGTCACCTGAATTGTCCAATAAAACTAAAACCTTTTTTGTTTTCAGTTTATATACAAAATGACAGTTTCCAAAGTCTATCCCTGTTAAACCAGAATCAACATCTGAAAATACTTCTCTCTTTATCTTCATGTATTCCTTCAAATTTACTCTGTTTAAGCTGCATAATATAAGTTAAAACTAAAAATATTTAATCTGTCTTCAAACTAGAAAATGAAGAGTATTCCAGGAAAGCATGGGCTATTTTTATTTTACCTCTGTATGTTTTTCTTGAGCATAATGTTTAGCACTTAATAGGTTCTCTTTAATTACTTCCAAAGTGAGCAAATAAAAGAGAGAATGAGGACTACCTGATTTTTAAATGAATGATTTGGTGTTTTCTGATATTCAGACTTGTTTCAGGATTTTCCATATATTTGTCTCAGAAAAATGACAGGCTTTGTTAATGTAAATAATATAAATATACTTTGCAATAGAAATTCATCAATTGGTGATACAGCATCAATATTAATAGTAGGAAAACTAATTTGTAACTGTATATTTAATAGTGATTAACTGTAACAGTTGGTGTTGGATGGAAACTCTGCTGGATTTTGTTTGTGATAAAATAAATAAATGAAAAGCCAACATTTTGAAGCAGTATGAAATATAATTTTAAAAAATAAATATCAAAATAAATATTACTGTTATATAGAACTAAGAAGTTTTACACAAATCTGTGGTCCTTCTACTCCTTGCTGCAGGAGTACATTAATCTCTAACTTTAGAAGTTCTGAATGATACATACAGATGGATATTAGAAATGTGATTCTTGGCATAGTCAGCTTCCAATCTTTCACTGAATAACTGGATAGTAACATTTCCAGTGATTTATTTACTTTCCTTTATTATTTTTGTATGCTTGGTTTCTTTTCTTTTTTTTCTACTACAGTCATTACTTTGTAATCTGTTTATTTTGAATGATTAATTAATATTTGTTTTAGATATCCTAAAGGTGTAAGAATGATTATTGAGTCTGAAATAAAAGCATAAATATTACATAATTTCTCTTCTATGACAAACCTGTTGTATACATTAAAAGCAAAATAAAAGATAAAAAGAGGGAGACATGCCTTTTTTCAAGAAGGGGACCAAAGGATATAAGAAGGGATCAGAAAGGACAAGGAAAAGACTCATAAAAGAAATACAGTGTTGTCTAATGTACGAGTACTAACTTCCCAAAATGAATGCAGTCATGTTGTATGGGAAATATAAACTAATAAAAATATAATCTCAAAATGAAACATAGTAGAAATTACAGCAATTGTACCCATCCCCCAACACTATGGCAAAGGCATACATCATAGGAAACACTTGAGACAAAGCAACCAGCATGGTCAGAGAAAACTGCATCCAGTGCTCTACACCACACGAAGTACCTGGGACCTAGAAACTGGCTTGGCAGAGGTCCTTGTGCCTGGCTGATTGTCTTACAATTGAAGTATGGTAGCCAGAATGTGGGCCACCTGGCATTGAGCAATTGATCTGCACATAGGAATACTGTAAATGCACTCTAAAAAGGGGACACATGTTGCATACAAATAATTTATTATGATTTGTTCTGTTATATAACTATAGACTTTACTCCTATGGCATAAAGTTCAAATTTAACAGTTAACAAAATATGTCAATTTCTAATTATTTCTTGATGCTGGCATTGACGCTATTGTTATTGCAAACTATACTACTATACTTAAGATGTCATTCCAATTGCAATCACTTCTATCTTTGCTGATAATTTTGAGAAGTACTGGAGTAATCACTGCACCATTGTACTACATCTAAATATGGAGGACAGATCCAAATGGAAACTAAAATTCCACTCTCTATTAGTTGGGAAGATGGGATATTAGAACACACACAAACCAAGAATCTCTGACACACAGAAAATATTGCTGAAGAATAGGCCTTTCTTAGAAAGAGGCTACTTACTACCAAAACTCACAGGGCTCATCACAGAAATCACAAAAAAAGTTGTTTTCAAACAGACACTGTCAAGATGAATGATCAAAATGCTATCTCAAATTTCTGGCCCACTCAGAATAAGTCTAGGGTCCATTAACAGAAGAAATTAGAAGTCACATACCAAACTGCAAAAATGATAGCAACTGAAGTAAAGAATTATCCAAGAGGCTATAATCAAATGAGAAACAATCTCTAAGGTAAAAAGAACTGATTAACATAAAGAAAAATTGCTGAGCATATCTAAAGTAAATATAGATGAAAAATAGAGGAATACAGAAAAATGAGAGAAATGTTAAATAAACAATATAGGAAAGAAAGAGAATGCAAGAAATAAATTCACAAAGATATTCAGAAAATTTAAAATGCATTGAATATTTACAAAATCTCTTGAAAGAAAGTGAAGATAGACTTTCAGACCTTGAGGATATCATTGGAGTTAGGGATCATGAAAGGAAAGGCCTCATACAAATAGCAAGGAACCAGTAAATATCAATTCAACAGCTGCAAGACTCTAGGCTTCTGTTTGAATCCTTCAGCCATCTGGAGTAGACTTATCAGCCTTCCATTATAGATCCATTGGCATCCTGATATGGAACATTGCAGTGAACTCCAGACTTTGAACTGGATCCTTCAGTCTCCGGTGTGTAGACACCCTCTGCATGCTTCCTTATCTGATGCTGTGCCTGACTATTATAAGCCATTCTTGGAATTACATATATATTTGTACATCTTTTGTTATATCCGTACCTTTAATAAAACTCTGACTGATACAAAAGTTTTTCCAGGGAAGTGGCTGTGGCTAAACCTGACTATGTGGATTACAAGCATTTGAGAATGGCCTATGGGGAGAGATGGAAAGTTGTGTTGATGCTGTCTATAAGAGAAGCACTGGAACAGCTGCAGCTGTTCTTTATTGGAGATTATAGTCAGAGCTCAGAAGATCAGAAGGCTAGTAGAAATCCTGTCTGTAAAGACCAGGGTGGGGAGATTTTTTCTGGGAAGAAGGACTGCATTGGTTGTTGGACTCCATATGAGTTGCGCTACTGCATAGCAGAAAGTTTGTCTGCATTTTGCTTGTCTCCAGAGACTTTGCCTGAGACTGAGATTAAGCATATCAGACTGGTTAATCTTTCATAAGCTATTTCAGAGCAGCCAAATATTGAAGCAGTGATGTGCCTGTTACTGAGAGCTAATAGCCAGATATATGCTGATAATCAAGAGCAAAGAGCCCACCATGATGATTTAAAATGTTGTGAGTTTTGCCAGAAAGGAAGCTCCAATAAAGATCTGGACTGCAAAGATAGAGCTGTGAGAATCTCCATTACTGAGAAAGAACTAGTGAATAAAAGGATGGTCTGAGGGCATTGCAGGAAGCAGTACATCTTCACCCTTTGCAATCTCAGAAATTCAAGGATAAGGGACTTTACTTTGAGGAAATAGTCTCAGAGCCCCATGTATCAGAATGGCTGCAATGGCCACACCAGGTTCCAAAATGTAGCCACCATAGAGAATTTGTTCCTCAGGATCAAGGTCAGAGTGCTCAGTGATCCAAGCACTCAAACCCTGCATCCAAGAGAGAAGCCTATCTATTGCTCCAACTGGCAGCCAACCTTGGCACCATCCACATGGCATTGATTTTAGATACCTGGAGAATGCAGGAGCTCTGAAGTTAAAAAGGCTTCCACCTAGATTTCAGAAGGCCTGGGAGGCCAGGTGGTATGTCCCTGATAGGGCAACATGTGAAGCAGAGAGTGAGAAGCTTAATGTGCAGTGTAAACCTCAAAATTTGGAAAAGCCAGGAGCATGGATCATCTAAGGAAAACTGCAAGGAGGGAGCAAACCAACCCAAGAGATAAGCCATGGGAACTACAACCAAGAGTACCATAGGGAGTGTCACATGGAGCTCACAGTTTGCCACAGATTGATTCAGATGTCCCACATGGAACTATAGGATTTATTATTTGCCATGTTGCATTTTGGAATTGTGTTAGTGCCAATGTTTGTATTTCCCTGTTGTTTGCAACTTTTGGAGTGGTAATGTTTACCTTGGGTCTCTGAATGTTGGAAGTATTTAACTTTTCTTTTGCACAGGGTCTCACAGTTAAGAGTTTGCCTTAGATCTTGGAGGAGACTTGGAACATAGACTTTTCAGTCTCAATGCTGAAACTGTTGGGGCTTTGGCAGCTCTTAGAGATGGCCTAAAACGTCTTTTCCACAAAGGGCTGTGCATGAATCCTTGGGGTTCCATGTTGGAATGTTATGGTTTGTGTGTATTTGTTCCCCAAAATCCTCATGCAGTCATTGAGGCGCAGCTGTACAGTTTCTGATTCATTCATGATCCAAGATTGGGATTACAGGTTTGAGTACTGCTGGGATTATAGATGTGAGTGCTACAGCAGACTGAGGTGCATAGCCTGAATGTAACATAAAAGAGAGAGACAGACTTTCTCGCTGTGGCCACTGTTGCTGCTGCTCTTCCTTTTGTTTTCTGCTCCTTGATGCTGCCATGAATGGATATTCTCTGCCTTATGCCACAGTGCCTTGGAGCAACAGAGTATAGACTGAAGCCTCCAGTAACTTTGAGCTAAACAACATTTCCTCCCTTCATTTTGAGTGCCGGGTATTTGTCCCAGCAATGAGAGAAGGGTAACTGAGGCAGTGGAGAAATCTCAGATTAGGAAAACAGAAAACTAAATAGTCTAATACTGCACCTTGACCTGTTAAAAAAAGAAGAAGTCAAACCCAAATAAGGGAGAGGAGAATAAATATCAAAGCAGAAATTAATGCAATTGAGACAAGGAAAACAATACAAACATTTAATGAACCAAAAGGTGGTTCTTTGACAGAATGAATAAAATTGATGAACGCATAGCCAACCTCATCAAGAAAAAGGAGAAAATAATCAAATTAATTGATTAAGAAATGAAATGGGTGAAATCCCTTCAGATCCTGTGGAAATTCAGAACATGAATATCTACTTTGAAAATTCTTACTCTTATAGAATGAAAAGCACAGAAGAAACAAAATGGACAGATTCCTCAGTATATTAGTTACCAAAACAGAATCAAGGGAACATAAAATTTTAGTAACCCAATATCAGTAAATTAATTTGAAAATGTAATTAAAATCTAGCAAAGAAAAGCCCAGGTCCTGAAAGATACACAGATGAATTCCACATGAAATTTAGAACAGACTTACTGCCAATATTCCTCCAAGTCTTTAATCAAATTAAAAGGGAATAAATTCTCTCTACTCATATCTAGAGGCAAGTATCACACTGCCAGAGAAAGACCAAATCAAAGAGACCAGAGAAAGACCCAATCAAAAAGAGATGTACAGGCCAGTTTCCTTAAACAACATAGATGGAATTATACTCAATAAAAGACAAGCAAACAGGATTTATAAATTATAAACAATGATCTGGTAGGGTTCATCCCAGGGATGTATGGATGCTTCAAAATGTGGAAATATATAAACATAGCTCTCCATATTGACAGGGCCAAAAACAAAAATCATATGCCAATTTCAATAGATAAAGAGAAAGCAACAGAAAACTCAGAAAATCAGAGTGGATGATCTTTACTTCAATTTGATAAGACATGTGTGACAAATGAAAGTCAACATCTACTAAATGGACAAAAATTGCAAGCTTACACTTTGAAACTGGGAGCAAGAAAAGGATGCCCACTATCACCACTCCTATTCAATATAGTCCTGGAATCATAACCCAGACCAGTTAGAAAAAAGAGAGAAATAAACAATATAAGAATATGAATGGAAAAATGTAAATTATCAATATTCACAGATGACATTATACTGCACAAGAATGATCCCAGAAACTACACCAAAAGACACCTAGATTAATAAACAAATTCAGTATCATAGCATGATACAATATTAACACTCAAAAATCAATAGGATTCTTGTACACAAACAAAAACTTACGGAAACTAGGGAAACCACATAATTGGCAATAGCAATAAAAAATGGAACACTTAAGAATCAGTATAACAAAGGAAACAAAAGATACATATATTGGTAATTACTATAATCTGAAAAAAGAGACCAAACAAGATTTCATAAGACTGAAATATGTTCCTTACTCATGGATAGGAAGAAAGCAACATTATAAAAATGGCCATACTCCCAAGACTATTATACAGATTTAATGCAATCCAAATGAAAATGCTATCAGCAATCCTCTCATATCTACATAAATCCTCTCAAAATTCACTTGAACTAGAAAAGCCCTAGAATAGCCAAGGAAATCCTGCACAACAAAGGAAAAGCAGGCAGCATCATAGTCCCTGATTTGGAAGAATAAATCAAAACCACTGTGATAAAATCAGTGTGGTTCTGTGTGTGATAGCATAGTCCTATAATTCCAGCATGGAGAAGGATAAGGAAGGACTATAGCTGCATGTTCTAGACAAAGCTCGGTTATATTTTTCTTCATTGTTGTTTTATTTTTTTATACAGAGTGTAAACCAGAATTAAAGGAGAAAAAAATGCAAGTGATACAGATTTTCCCTTAACTAAGTCATTTGAATTTTATTGTATTTGTTGTAATACATAAGGTTCTATTCCAACCAGTTATACACATTACCAGATGTAGGCATGTGAAATTGCAAGAGGAAAGAAAAAAAGGAATGCATAAGAAATTAAGAAGAAAACAAGTACAAGTAATTGAAAAAAGGAGACAAAACCAATTAAAGCATTAACTGCTTCATTCCATAGAACCCAAAAAGTGCACAGTACAGTTATCCAAACCATTCTGCTTACATATATAGATAAATTGCTTTCACCTACTCCTTACCCTGTCCTTCTCCTCAACTCAATACTGCTTTCCTTTTGAATATACCAAAGTCTATTTTACCCTTAATGTTCCATTTTTCTCTTTCAGGTTCTCATACTAAGGAAATAATATGATGTTTGAATATGCACGTCTTATTTTCCTCAATTAAGAATATATTCTCAGGGCCGGAGAGATGGCTCAGTAGAATAAGCACTTCCCTGGAAAGCACAAGGGCCTGAGTTCAATCCAAAGTTGTACAAAAAAAAAAAAGTGTACTCTCTAGTTGTACCAATTTACTGACAAAAAGTCAAATTTATACTTTTTGTAGCTGAAGAATTCTCCATTGTGCAAAAATATTCACACCATCCTTGTCCTTCCTTCAGTTGATGGGCATCTACATTGTTTTCAGAATTCAGCTATGACAAATCGTGCTGCTATAAACATGGGTGCACATGTATCATTGTGGTATGTGGTTTTCACTCCTTCTGGAAAAGTACCCGGGAGGGGAAAAGCTGGCTTAAATGCTATCTCCAATTCTAGCTTTTTAAGGAATCTCCACTCTGATTTCCATAGAGGTTGTACTAGTCTGCACTCCCACCAAAAGTGCAGAAGGGTTCTTTACCTCCATAGCCTCTCTAGGATTTGTTATTCACTGACTTCTTACTTACCATTTGTATTTGTTCCTCTGAGAACAAATACATTCATGTTAGATGTTCATTTTTGAATCAGGTCTTTGAATTTGATTTCAGGGGCCGCCTTAACTATACAATGATACCCTCTCTCAAAAAATATGAGGGTACTGCCAAACAAACAAAAACTCAGAACTGAGGATCAGTGGAACCGATTAGAAGACACAGACGCACTACTAACACTCATAGTTGCCTTATCTTTGATAAAGAGGGCAAACATTCATTGAATAAAGGAAAGCTTCTTCAATAAATCATGCTGTGAAAACTTAATTTCCAAATGCTAAGAAGTAAAGCTATACCCACATCTATCACTTTGTAGCTCAGGCTAGTCTGGAACTCACAACAGTCCTCCTGCCTCAGCCTCCTGAGAGCTGGGATTACAGGCATGCACCACCATGCCCGGCTCATATCTACCACCATAGACTAACTTAAGTTAAAATTGATTAAAAATTGAAAACTAAAGCAGGAAATCTGAATCTGTGGGTAAAACTAACCCTTCTCCACTTTTGGCAGGAATACAGAATGGTTCAACCACTGTGGAAATTCCCACTGAAATAGAGAATTAGAAGTCCCATTCAACCCAAGTATCTTTCCAGAATTGAATACATTATACCGCAGTAATATATGTGCACTCATATTTATAGCATAACAATTTGTCATAGCTAAATCATGTAAACAGCACTAATACCCATCAGCCAAGGGTGGACAAAGAGATGTTATAGTTTTATAGAATGTAGTATTAATCAGCTGTAAAGAATGATAAAATTGAGGCTTTTATTGGTAAATGGATGCAACTAAAGATCATACTCATAGGTGAAATAAATCAGAGCAGAAAAAGCTGTATTGCATTTATGTCTCCATATGTAAGTACCTGAAAGAGTTAGGAAAATCTAAAAGGTACAGTAGATACTGTGAAAGGGAAAGAAACTTCTCAAAACAATGAACAACTAGGGTGAGGAAGGACAAAAGAAGAAAGAAGGAGAAAACATATGTGCATACACAGATTAACAGATGATTGTACTAATAATTTCTATTTGTTTATTGAAGGGTACAGTTGATGCTTAAAATTTTGTTGATGAATTTAAGATGGTTGTGTTTGGTAATCAGATCAACTACTTTGTAGATAACAGTGTGCAATATGACATCCACTGTTGAATTCTAATGATCTTAGTATATGAAATTTTGTATCATCTTTTTAAATTTTATTTGCTGATCTTGAGAATCTTCAGCAGGTTTTTGAAACTAGCAGTTAATTGGTAGGATTCTCACCCTGACTAACCATATATGCTGTTATCTGTGAAGTAAGCAACTGCGCTGATGATAGCAGTGTGTAATAGTAAGGTCATGCTTGGAATGCCTGTCATTTTGGTCCTCTAAATACATACTGCTTGTCATGACAAATCAATTACTGCCATACTGTCTCTCAAATAAATTTTTGTTTTAAAAAAGGTAATAAATGCAAACAAGAGACAAGGGAAAAATGTCACAGAGTATCCTTCTGTTACAATGATGTATATGGTTAAATTTCTAAATTTCTATGTAAAAATATGTAATTGCTTATTCCTACTTTAAAAAAAATTATTTTTTAAATTTTTCTTCACATTTTGTTGGGACCTAAAGTTTAATATACCAGTATTTGTTGAAAAATACTTATTCCATGTTATGTCTAAAGATGTTTGATGTTCAGACAGACAGTGAGGTTAATCTCAACTGCCTATGTTATAGGGTAGAAATAATAAGCTTCTCTTCTGGATGGTTAACAACCTAAGTTTGCAGACCAAAAACTAGAGAAAAAGAAGGACTGCAAGGACAGCCAAAATTTTGGCTCTAGCGTTTCAAGGTCAATGAAGACTCAGGACAAAGGACAACCTGTACTATAACATCCTATAATTCAGGTGTGTCCCAAATTTTCTGATCAAGGAGATTATGAGGTCACAGAGGAAAGTGATCAATGATATAGAGCATCTGTAAGAAGAGTCATAGGAGAGAAGACATTCTCACAGGCTTCTACAGAGAGCAAATTGGTCAAGCAATGGCCGTGACATATCTACATGGCTGAAACTGACAAAGGATCTACAAACTGGATAAATCCTGAGGGGATTTGAATGACCTTTTCAGATACAAAAGTTACATATCTTGTTGTGTAGGTCTTGCTTTGTCTTGGTCTTAACCATCCAGCAGAAACCTATAGAAATGAGGTATTAAAAAATAAAGCCATATTTATATGCTGAGCTGTAAAAAGCTCAAGTCAACAACTTCTGACATTCCCAATCTTACAGAAAACCCACTACCATTATGGACTACTGGACTATATTGGAATATTTTGCTTAATTCTCACACCTACAAAATTTAAATTACAATGGAATACCCTTCTCTGACAAAACTAAACAGAAAAGGGGATACAAATGAAGGACCATTTTATATGTGTATATTCAAAATAGGATAGATATACAGCTACATTCTCTTAATTCAGTGAATAGAGAGAATCATTTTAATAGTGTTTATGAAAAGGATATCATGTCTGCATCTTGTAAAATGAATAACCACTAATGCAACAATGTGCAATGTATTCATTATTGAAGCTGTCCTACTAATCGGTTTTGAAACTGTCTCTATTTGTTTCTCAATAAACTTATTTTAAAAATAAATAAAATTTTATTTACATTTATTTTATGCTTATTTTTTTCCCGTTTCCATAAGTTTTTTGTTTCTTCAGTTTCTTCTGGGATATCTGTTTCTTCTGTTCAACTTCCTTCTCTGGTTCATGAACATTTTGCTCCTTTTCAGTAAGGATCATCTCAATATGGCAGGGGGAGCTCATGTATTGATTAATCTGGCCGTGAGTGCTGTAAGTATGGTGGAGCACCTTGGTTGCTTTATTCACGTGGATATATTCAATAACCAGAGAATATATATCTAAACCCTTAAGTTCAGCATTATTCTCTGCATTTGTAAGCATGTACAACAAAAATTCAGCACTGTTTTCGGCCACCGACCCTGTGTCCAGCCCCACTGTTTGGCCTGGGCATACCTACCCACTCCACCATTGTAATGCTGGAATGGCACACATTGTTTCTTCTGTGTGACAGCTTTCAGATACTTGGTGGCCTTTCAGGTATGCATACCCTTGATGGCCTGGACAGTTTCATGTGTGTACTTAAAATGAACGTGAAGATTTGAGCTTCTTGATTTGCATGATTTTGTGGGTTTTCTGGTTTGAGAGAGTAACGAACCTTTTTCACAAGTTGCCACAACCGACTCACAGGAAGAGAAAGAGTGATAGTTTCTGGGAGAGTTCATAAGTTGTATCATTTTTTAAAGGCATTTGATTATTTTTCTCTTAAAATACATAAGAATTTTCTGTAAATTACTATATTTTAATAAATACGATTTTGTTCAGATTTACAAAGTCTAAATAAGTTTGCAAGCTGTGCTTATGCAGGAGATCACTATTTACAAACTGCACCTAAAATGCTAGTGATTCATTATCTCGCTAAAACTGAAAGAACCAAATTGTATTTCATATATGAAGTTACCTTCGTTTCCAACTTAAAAATGTGTATAGGAATTGATGATGTGTTGCAATATATAACTCACATTGAAAAACAAAAGAAGCTGTGCTAGTGATTTTTTATTACTTCTTTTATGAAATTTTCTTTCAATCTCTTTATTTGATTTGAATTGAGTGAAAGTGACATTACTGTAATTGATTATTCTATTTTTATTAGTTTTATAATGATTATGTAAATGTGATCTGACAAAACTGTTTATGCACACAATAATTATGTATTTTAGTTTACTTTATAATCAGAAATACATAAATTGATTACATCAAACTGTTAAGATGGCTAAATTTACTTTACAAATCCCAGTTCAAGGTCCAGCCAGATAGCTCAAATACACAAGCTTAGGCAGACACAGGGACCAGGGTTCATTCCATGGCATGCCATGTTGGGCCCAACCCTGGGGTGCACTGAGATGACAACTGAGACTGGGCATGGCGGTACACTTTTGCATCCCAGTGTTAGGGAGGCTGAAATCTGGAGGATCGCTACAAGTCTAATCTGTGTAGTAAGACCCTGCAGACCCTGTGTTAAACACATTTAAAAAAAGAGAAAAATATCCCAGTCCATTGTTGTATCTAAGTTCTTAAAATTACCATTATTATTATTATTATTTTTGTATTTAGGTTGTACAGCGTTTCACCGCATAGACTAGACTCATAGTGATCCTTCTACTCATAACCTCCCAAATGCTGGGATTACAGGTGTGCTCCGCCACACCCTATCTCAATCTCTCAAGCGCTCTCAGCATGGCCCAGGGGTTGGGTTGGCATGGAAGATCTAGGGATCAAATTCCCAGCCCCAGCATCTGCCTAGGCAGGTGCTTTAATCCACTGAGCTATTTGGCTGGCCAAGCCTTACCATTCGATTATCAAAAGTGCACTATATTTTATGGTTTCACAAAAAATCACATGTTCTCAGATGCTTCCTGCAACAGTTATTTATACTTTATTTAATTTACTTTTGATGTGGTTGCAACATTCGCTCTACTTGGGTCTTCTGAGTTTTGGTGTATTACATTAGACTCATAAACACCAGTGTTTCATAATTTTTTGCAATCTAGATTTTCCTAAACCTGGTGCTCTATCAGTATTTTTTTTTTTTTTGGTACTAGGAACCAAACTTAGCACCTTGCACTTGCCAAACAGGTGCATAAGCCACTGAGCTATTTCCCCAGCACTCATCTGTCAGTATTAATTCACAAATAGACAACGTATTCATGGGGTGAGACCTGCAATTTTAATGATGAAAGGCCTAAAAATATAGCAAATATTTTACATAGTTATGTTTAAGACTTTTGCTCAAGTATAGCAAATATTATATTGTCAAGATCTCAATAGGGCAGAAAAATGGAGCAAAATGTGGGATGGAAAAACTAATTGTAAATATTTTCAATTAAGAAAGAAGAACCAGTCACCAGTGAATAGTGCTTATCACTACTTTTCATACATTAACATGAATAATAACTTAAGTCAGGAGATTATTTATCTTGTTATCGAGAATCAATTAAACACAATATAGTTTTCCTTCTATTGTAACCATCAAAGAAAATGCTCATATATTTATAATAAATATTCTGTTGTCTTAGTTTTTCTCTTGCTTTTTAATAATCTGTTTTAGACTTTTACATTTTCTTGAACTGTCTATTTCTTGTATTACACTTAAAAGGTGCAATGTTATTTTTATAGAAAGAAGTTAGACATGAAAAATGGCAAAAGCAATTTAAAGCTTGATTGCATGAACATAAATATTAATATAACTAAATCAATAAGTTCAGTAACATATCCTAATATAATTTCATTATGCAAACAAATACTATTTAACATTTTACTTCAAATCCATGAGCAATATAAATTTGAGATATCTCATTCAACCTCTTTTTAATGGTACTATAATGTGCAGGCTTTTTATTTCTTTTTTTTTTTTAAGATTTATTTCTAGGTAATTTTTTAAAAATTCTATTGTGAAGGGTATTCATTTCCCTAATTTCCTTCTTGGTGACTTTGTTGTTTATTCACAGAAATGTCATTAATTTTTGAATGTTCATTCTCCATCCTTCTATGCAACAGAATTAAATTATTAAATCTGAAATTCTTTTGGTGGAGATTTTATTGCTTTTAAAATGAAGTGTTATGTCAATTGCAAATAATGACAATGTAACTTTTTCTGTTTCTGTCCTTATTCTTTTTATTCTTGCTTTTGCATAATTTCTCTGGATAATGTTTCCAGAACTTTATTGAATATACCTATGGATAGTTGACATTGTTTTTTTTTTTTTTTTTTCTGATTTTAGAGTAAAAACTTTCAGTTTCTGTGCAGTTACTATGAAGTTGGCTGTTGTTTGTCATAGATGGCTTTTGTCATATTGAGGTTAAAACTATTTATTCTGATTGTTGTAGAGCTATTGCCATGAATGAGTGCTGGAATTTGTTTGCATTTATTGAAATGATCATATGATTTTTGCCTTTGGCTGTGTTTATATTAAGTATTACATTTTTTGATTTTGCATCTGTTCAACCATCCCTTTATTCCCATGATGAATCCCACTTCATCACGCTATATAATCTTCCAGAACATTTTATGCCTTCTGTTGGTTAGTCTAATATTGAGGATTTTTGCATTCAGGTTCATTAAAGTGATTAGATTTTAGGTCTATTTTTTGGTTGGGTCTTCCTGTGGCTTTCATATCCCTGCTTTCAAGAATGAGTTGAGAAGTATTACTTCCATTTGAAATTCATGAAAGCCTTTGAGGTTTAATGACATTAAGTATTTTGTAAATTACATGGAGAAATTATCATCACTGGAATTTCTCAGACCTTGAAAGAAGCACTACTACCAATAATCCTCAAACTCCTTTATGAAATTGAAAGGGAAGGAATATTGACAGTCTCATTCTTAAAACTAGTATTATCCTGACACCAAATTGGGAAAGGTCTCACAAGAAAAAAAATAAAATGAAAACTAAACACTAATTTCATTAATGAACTGAAATGCAAAATCCTTGCAAACAAATTACAGCAAATTATTGCAGAGATCATACATCAGGTCAAGTTGGCTTCATTCCAGTGATACAAGGATGGTTTGACATACATAAATAGGAAAACATAATAATTGTATAAGTCCCTGAGATTTATGTCAGGTGTGTAGCACCTACCTGTCAAATGTAAGGTTATTAGAAGAATTCCTGGCACTAAGACAAAAAATAAAACTATATAAACAGATATGTATATAAGTCATATGATCACCCTTAGATGCAGACAAATACTTTGATAAAGTAAAAACTCAACTCACAACTTAAAGAAGATGAAAATTGGGCTGGTTAGATAGCTTAGCAGTCTATGTGCCTACCTGGCAAGCACAAGGACCTGGGTTCAGTTCCTGGTAGTGCATGTCATGCTGGCCACTTACCAAGCTGACCACAGAAACTGTGCATTGTGGCACATGCTTATAATCCCAGTGCTGTGGAGGCTGAGACAGAAGAATCCCTATGAGTCTCAGCTGCTAGGAGACATTGCACCAAATAAATAAATAAATAAGATGAAAATATGTATATAAGTGTCTCTCAAAAACTGATGCAACACTTTTTATGAAGATCTCACTGTCAACATTATACTGGATACCGAAAAACTGAAATACAAATTATGTCTAAAGTAAATTTTATTCACACCAATCCATTTCAATAGAGTACTAGGGTCTTTACCCAGAACAATCAGGAGAGAACAGGAAATAAAAAGAAAAAAATGTCATCAAATATACCTATTTGCAAAGGATTTGATCATTTAAATAAAAACATCCTGAAAACCTAAAATCTCCTAGAACTAACAAGGTTTTAAAGTGGCAGAATAGAAAACCAACACAGCATTCCTACACATTAGCAGTGAACCCATTGATTAAAAAACTCAGGAAAACAGTCACATTCATAGTAGTTTTATAACAAATTAAATGCATTGTTATTAACTGAACCAAACAAGTGAATGAACTCAAAAACAAAAATAACTACTATTCTGGAAAAGAGATTGAAGAGAATATCACAAAATGGCAAGCTATCTCCTTGTCTTGGATAGGCTAAATGAATATGGTCAAAATGGCTGTATTTCCAAAGCTGACATATAGTTTTAATGCAATTTCATTCAAAACCTTAAATGTGTTTTTCCAGAATCAGAATTTTTTGAACTCAGGACCTTGCATTTGTCAGGCTGGCACTTATGCAGCTGAGCTATCTCTTCATTCCCAGAAACAAATTTCTAAAATTTAAATGTATCCAGGCTTGATTAATAATATTATTTTAATGAATGTGTTATTCAAAGAATGTAGTTTTTTGGGAATTAAGACAATAGTAGTAGCTAGTGGACCTAAGAAAGCATCTTTAAAGTCCAACAAATGACAAATAATTTGAAATGACACGTAAAAAATGTGTGCTTCTTTGACAATATCAAAATGATTTCACCCCTTTAGCAAATCCAAATGAAGATTTAAAATTAGTAGAATCAGACTGAAACTGGTATTATTATGATGGGCTTAATAAAAATAAATGTTTTAAAAGAGTATTGTTAACAACTCTATGTCAATGCATCAGTTAAATTTTTATATAATACAAAAATGTCTAGATATGCACTATTAAATCTCATTGAAATATACTATATCTGAATAAATCTCCAATATGTAAAATAATTTAATCATTGGAATTGTTTAAAAATATCCAGCAATCAAGTTTCATCTTTAGAAGCTGTCACTGGACTTTTTACTAAAAGATGAAAGCTAATTCTTAAGTAATTCTACCCAAAGTAAGTGACAGTATGTTTTGCTAATATTAGTCCTATATCAAATTGAGAAAAATATATCATAAAAGTATGAATTCTGACTGTTAAGTCTTTATAAAGATCCAGGGGCAAATTTCCAGAAAATTAGAAAATTGAACTCAGAAACATAAATTTATTTTTGCCATTTGCAAGTGAGATTGAATCCTGAAAGAAAAAGTTGGTTTTATATTTGACATACATACATCATGTCAGTATAATATAGGCAAAAGCATATCTTCCCCACAATGAATGCTTAAACAGGATTTTTCACATTTTGGCATTTCTTCATCATTAACCAGGAAGAAAATTAGAAATAGCATGTAGCACTGAACCATACTTCCACTAAAGTCCCTATAGCCTCCTCAATTTTGAGTATAGATTAGATAACTCTTCTCTGTTAAGCCTATTTCTCTTTTCAACCATAAGATATAACAATAATATTTTGTGACATTGCTCCTTATATTTTACTCATGATTTAGTTGTTATTGTCTTTGCTCAGGAAAATGCTGAACACCTACTAATTAAAGGGCAAAACACATTATATCACGGGTTGTATAACTTTCAGTCCATAATTAGTTGGATCCAAGACAGGTTGGTATGACTTAGGGACATGGTGGAGGAGAAACATATAATGGCACACGACATAATGGCAACAGTAAGCAGCTAGCCTACCTTCTTTCTGTCCTTTTATATGCCAATCATAGGACAAACTTAATGGTCAGTTTCACCCACGCACATGGTGGGTCTTTGCTTCTCAGCAAATTTATTCAGCCGCACCCAGAGCTATATAGTAATCTAAGCAGTAGATTAATGCAACACCACACATCCTTAATGCCACTATCACATTTCTACGATCCACCTACTGCCCAAAAGCACCACCTATGAGTAGATGAAGTTTAGAAGACCAGTAGGAACAATCAATAGCAAACCACATGAAAATTCTTTGTTTCAATGTTTCATACTTTCTTCTGTTACTCTATTTTCTTTTTGTAGAATAACATTTAGCCACTCAATAATTAAGAGGAGTACTAGTACCAAATTGGGAATGTCTGTTTTCTTACTGTTACTTAAGGACAGTAGTTTCACCAGACCTATAATTTTCTTTTTGTTGATAATTCTTTATTTTCAACTTATTTGAAATGTTTCGCCACTTTTTTGTGTACATCAGTGTTACAGATAATAATTTTCTTTCTATCATTTTAACATTCTTTCTAGATAGATCATGTACTAGTTCACTGTTTTCTCTTAAAAAGTTTTTATCCTTAAATTTTTATTTATTATGTCACATAGATCTTGGTGATCTCTCTCTCTCTCTCTCTCTCTCTCTCTCTCTCTCTCCCTTTCTTCCTTCTTTCTTTTTTCTTTGGTACTGGTGAGAGAATGCAGGACTTTACACATAGCCATATACCTTACCATTTTTTAAATTTAATATATATCTACCTAAATTGCCTAATCCGGGTGCAAGATTGTGATTCTTCAGTATTAGCTTTCCAGAGTGATGGGGTTCCAGTAAGTACTTCTATAACTTCCTTAAGCAAGTTCTTACCACAATTTGAAATTGTAGGTTTGTATGTTTTGTAAAATTCAGAAAAATTTTTGTCAGTATTTTTAAAGTATTTTCATTGGTCCAACATTGTTCTCCTCAACCCTTAGAAACGTGTGTAAATGTTTGAAATTTTGTTAATATATCACACTGGAACAAAGATTTTCTTTTATGCTATTCCAAACTACTATATCTCTCCTACATTATTGGTATGAATGTAAACTATCATAATCACTGTGGAAATCAGTATGGCATTCCACAAAATATTAAATAACTATTCCATTTGACCCCGTTATTCCTCTTATCAGAATCTTCTCCAAAATAGTTAAAAATATATATTAAAATGATACATTCACCCATTTTATTGGCAGCACAATTCATAATAGCTAATCAATATACACAATTCCAAGCTGCTCATATATCAACTTATTAACAAATATTGAAAATGTGGTATTTGTACATAATAGGATACTATTATACTATAAATAAAGATAAACTTTAGTCTTTTGTAGAAAAATCAATATACCTTTAGTCCATAATGTTAAGTGAAATAAACCACACACAGGATTAAATATTATATAAATACTCTTACAGAAACCCAGAACAAAAATAAAAGGCAAAATAAAAGGAAGATAATAGGAGGCTGGGAGATAGATTATTGTCAAAGAGGAAGTGGATTAAGAGATGGCAGGATGAATAAAGAAAAGCATAAACAGAAAAATAAAGCAAATTCACATGTGCTATATACATGTTTCAACAACATACAAGAGCTCCAAACACTGTGCACTTCAATCATGTACTAAGAAAAGAAGGGAATAAAGTTATGAATGAAGTGCAAAAGGAGGGAAGGAAAGGTAAATGAAAGGGAGTTAAAATGTGTTATGCACATGTACCAAAATATGATAAGGAATTTATACATTATGTACTACATACATGTATAAATAAATCACATCTGCCCAATATTCATGTTGAACAAATTCTATTGATATGTTCACAGGTTCATATCAATGATTTTATTTATTATCATCCTCATTTTCCTACTGAAACAATCTATAAGTTGATTTATTTTCTTTTTTCATTTTGTTTTTATATAGTATATTATTTCTTTGCTAATATCTTCTATTCTTTTGACTTGATTGCAATAAAAGCTGTGACATATTTTTAAGACATTGTTCTATAATCATTGTCTAATATTTACATCATCTAACTCATCTTTTGTTGCTATCTGTTGTTTTTATTATTTTAATTCATGTTGTGATTTTCCAGGTTGTGGTAAAATGAATGACATTTTAATGAATGTAGTGAATTCTGAGTGTTATGCTTGGTGACTGTTGATACAATTTAAATATCGTCTTTTAGCAAGATGTCAACATACTCAAGTTTAGCATGTAGCTTATGGTACAATTTGTGCACTGAACAAAATGACAGTAGCTTCCCAGTCCATTATACTATATTTTGTTGCCAGTTTTGTTCTCATTGGATCACTTGTTAATAGAATCTATAAGAGTGAGAAACACTTCCATGGGTAGTTGCATTAGTTACTCTTCTCTTGTTGCTCGGACAAATACCCAACACCCAAAATGAAGGAAGGAAAGGTTTGTTTACCTCATAGTTACTGCGGGTTTCAAACCATACTCGGCTGACTCCAAGGCAGGATGGCACATGGCAGAGAGCTTAAGTTCATGGCTGTGGAACAACAACAATGCAGCAAAGAACAATGGCTACAAAAAGTCTGTCTCTCTGTCTCTTGTATTACGTTTAGGCTTTCTGCCCCAGGCTTGGGTAAGTACTCACACCCATAATCCCAGCAGTACTAAGACCTATAATCTCAGTTTAGGATCACACATAATCCCTGTGGATCATGAGTTAATCGCAAACAGTAGAAGTCCCCACCTCATGACTAGGTGAGGCTTTGGAGGAACAACTAGACACAAGCGATAACAGTAGTTCTGTGCCTTTAGGTAAGATTTGGGGAAATGCACATCTTGGTGATGTCTACCTCCCTGTTCTTTGTTTCAGACTTATCATACTAATGGATTTTACACTATATGACTTCTTAAGCTTTTATTTTAATTTTTGTTTATATTTTAAGGGTAGTAAAAAATATTAAAACAGAAAAAATTACAAGTGATACAGAATTTCACTTAACAGAGTAATGTGAATTTCACAGTATTTATTGTACTATATAGCACTGTCTTCCAACCAGTTATTCATATTACCACATAAATGCATGTAAAATTGAAGAAGAAACAAGAAAATAAACATTTAAGAAACTAAGAAGAGAAACAATTGAAAAAAGGAGATGAAACAAATTAAAGCATTAATTGCTTTTTTTCCATTGATCAGCAGAAATTCACAGTGCAGTTGTCCAAACCATCCTGCTTATGTACATACATAACTCTCTTTCCTTCATTCTGTCTCCTGTCCTTCTTCTCAACTCAGTAACGTTTCCTTTTGAATAAGTTCTTTCCATTTTATCAGTGTCTACTGTACCCTTTGTGTACCATTTTTCTCTTTCAGGTTCTCACACTCAAGAGAATATGTTTGCACAAGTGGGTCACTGGAAGAAAGATATCCTTTTCTTAAGCTTCTTGAGGAGGCAAGAAATATTCTCAGCCCTCTTCTCTGGTTGGACAACAAAAAGTAGGGCTATGAGTGATCTCTTGGCTTACTGGCAATTGTTAGAAGGTTCTAACTCAGTTTCATCATGGGGTGGAGGGCTAGGAGATGCTGAGTTGAGGTTCTTCATATTGAGTATAGTGTTGAAAGAATCATTTGGGTCAACTTCTGATGATGGTGCAAGATTGGGCTAAGGCAAAAGTACTAATGATGGATGAATAGATGCAAACTTTATGATGCTAATTGTGAGAAAGGGGATGCACTCATCAATCCAGTTTGTCTTACTTGTAGTTCCTGTGTTTTTCCATTGAGCTTCTCCTGAGATAATATTTTATGAGTTCCTAGCCCACACAAAGGAATTTTGGAAATTTATTTTATATTATTTTATTTTGTTTTGTTGAGAGACAAATATCAATGAGACAGTTTCAAGGCTGATTAATAGCACAGTTTCAATAATTAATGTATTTTACATTTTTATCTTCCTAGAGGTCATCCACAGTACAAGAAGCAGACAGGATATCCTGTCAAAACACTATTCCTGCCAATCTTTCTTCTCATAGAATGGAGCAAAAGTGGCTGCATATTTATCCTAACTATTCTGTATATACAAATGCAAAGTGATCTTTCCTTTGTATTCCAATTTTTGTTTAGTCCTGTCAGAGATGGGTATTCTATTGACATTTAAATATTATAGATGCATGAATGCAGCAAAACACTCCATCACAGTCCAGCAGTCCACAATAGTAGTGGGATTTCCACAGAAGTTGTTGACTAGAGCCTTTTACAGCTAAGCATATTAATATGACTTTACTTTATATACCTCATTTTTATACTTTTCTGCTGGATGGTTAAGACCAAGATAGAGCAAGATCTATATAACAAGAAACGTATCTTTTGTATCTGATAATGTCAGTCAAGTTCCCTCAGGACTTACCCTAAAATACTGTACCACAGTTTGTAGATCCTTTGTCAGTGTCAGCCATGTGGAAATTTAAAACTTGTTTTCTGTTTTTGAAATCTCAAAGACGCAAAAGGAGCTAGCCAATTTAAAAAGCAGTACAGATCTTTATAATTTAAAATATATTCCAAGAGTTACATATGACTATAACACATACTTGTTAATAAGTTGTCAAGCTGTTTTTGGCAGAAGCTATTTTCTATAGAGTAAGAACTGTGCCAAGTGTAATGGGTACACTAAAGAAATTTATAGATATATACCTTCATATTCATGTGCTTTGCATTACTTTTGTATTATTTTTTTTCTTTCAATTTATTACTTACTGTGTTAATTGGATTGCTCTAGCTATATTTCTTTTAAAACATAATCATGGTTTTTTGTTTGTTGGTTTGTTTGTTTTTCAGGTGTCAGGGATCGAACTCAGAACTTTACACTTGCTAGGCAGGCACTTATGCCACTGAGCTATGTCTCTTGCCCTCTCTTTGAACAAATAATCTGATTATACTTATGAAAAATAAAAAGTAGCATGTATGTATTTGTATATATGTATTTATTTGTATCAATAGATCATCTGTATATATATATCTATTCATATATGTATATCATTGGTATTTTAATATGATATAATTTATGCATATGAATGCATATATAATTATATATATATGTAAAATATTATTATATGAATATATAGACTGCAATGTGAAAGATTATCCAGCCTTATGAAATCATAACAAGAAAAAGTA
>PVKA01007976.1:0-75091 GCA_004027165.1 Ctenomys sociabilis
AAACTGTGACTGCTGCAAAAAAGATAATTAGATTAGATAATTAATGAAGCAGACAAAAGTAAATGATGATATTTCCTTGGTGTCAATGATGTATTTGAATAGATATATCAAGTTATTAGTGATGGCATAAATAATGTTATCTAAAAAGCTTTGATATATTCTAACTACCTAAAGATTTTATATATATATATATACATATATATATATCTCATATATATATATGTATATATATACATATATATACATATATATACATATATATATATATATATATATATATATATATATATATATGAGATAACCCAGAATGTTGAGTTAACTATAATTCCATTCTTTAACCTGTCTTCATCAAGCATCATATAGATTTTTATATCAGCTATTACTATTATGTCTTAATGTGTTTGGATTGCTATAATAAAAATATCATAAATGGGGCAGTTTATTAAAAATATGAATTAATTTCTCAGCTCTGGAGGCCAGGAATTTTATGATTAAGTACCAGCAGATTTGGTGACCGATGAGGGCCTGCTTTCTGGTTGACAAGATGACATCTCCTTGCTATATCCTTACATGGAAAAATGGGCAAATGACATTTCTGTCATAAAAGTCATGTCCTTGTGAAGAAAAATCATGAGTGAGTGATGTGAGTCCTACTAACCTTCCAGAATTTCCATCTCCTTAAACTACATCCTTGAAAATTTGAATTTCAACCTCAGAATTTGTTGGAGACAAATGCATTGAGACCGTGGCAACACACACCATTGACTCCAAAATTCTTCATAACTTCTAGGTATGCATGGATCCTCTGCTCACTGGACTGCACAAGTTTACTATCCACAGCTGGACATGACTATGTACCCTGTGAATCTTAGTTTATCATCTGAAACTCAACATGTCTAATAGAGCTTTCCCAATTTTCCTATTTGTACTCTCCTTACATCTACTGCTCATGGAGTATTTCAATAGTTAAGGGCATTCATGTATTCACAGGTGCCAAAATTATGACCCTTTGGTCCCTAGCTCCAGTAGTTCCTCACAACCTATGTCTATCTCCTAAAATCATCAAAAAGACATTGTTTCTCTCCTTCTGAGTTCCATAATATTTTTTATCTTTTGTCTAGAATATTGTAGCAGCCTCTTTTCTTTTTATTTCTACTTGCTGCTATGTTAATCTGTATTTTAACTTCCTGCAAATATTATCTTTCCAAACAAGTCTAATCTTGTCACTTCCTTACTTAAAAACCTTGGGTAAAAATCTGTTACAAGTCACTGGCAGTGGATCCAGCACCTTCCATTCCAGGACTGCCACCTTCCTCTCTCTCTCCCAGGAGTACTTTGTGTCTGTTCTACTTTGAAATGCTTGGCTTTTCATACATGGGGACATTACACACACAGGTTTCTCTTCTTGGAATGAGGACTGTTTCCTTTGTTCCTCTCTCTAGAGCCAAATGTTCACCACACAGTACAACCTAATGAGGGTCTTCTACATAAAGTCAGCCCAGCTTCCTGGTTCTGAATAGTGTGCCCATGCATTTCAGGTATACTGATTAGTGGCAAAGACTTCAACCAGTGTACATATGCACCCAGGGTGAGGAAGGTCACAGATAGATATCATAGTGGTTGGCATTCAGTAGCTGTTTGACCAATTTCTACTGAGTGAAGAAATGATCAGATAGGTGAAATCTCAGCTCCTTTTGATTTTTGAGATGGCATAGGTTGCAGGAGAGGATGTGGTGCATAATGAATATAAATCATTGTTTTTCAAGTTATGAAAAAAGCCAAGTTACTGTCCAGCTTTGTGTTCTGTGCTCTAATGGACAAATCAATTCTTCTAAGATATCAGGTCATCATTTTCTGGATTATTAACAAAATATTTCATTACACTGGACTCAAGTTAAAAGCTCCATGACATAATTTTTAAATTCACAGCATATATTTTTTAAGAACCAGTCTAAAATTAATGAACAAATTTGATTTAATACAACAAACCATGAGGTCTATTGGGATACAGAAACATTTTTAAAATTTGTAATGTTTGTTTGGAATGTGTTTTATTGTTGAACTATATGTACTTAGTGAGATAAAAGCTGGTATGAATTTGATCTCTGAAAGGAATTACAAAAATGTTTAGAAAAAATGGCACAAAACTACGTGGCTCATTAGTTTAAACATAGTTTCATTTGCAATGAGAAATAAGTTCTTCTTAACAGTGCTCTAATTTAAAAAGAAAAGTATGGGAAAGCTGATATATTAATGAAAGGGAAAAACCCAGTAGTTATGATTGGTATCCCAGTGTTATGGTTTGTGTTTAGTTGTCCCTCCAAAGCCTCATATAGTCATGGAGCGGGGATTTTTAGAGTTTGAAATTAACTCATGATCCATTGGGATTATGGGTTTTAGTGCTGCTGGGATTATGGGTGTGAGTACTGCACCCAGCCTGTGGCAGATAGCCTGAATACAACTTAAGGAAGACAGGCTTGTCCTCTGTTGCCATTGTTGTTGCTGCTACTCCGTTTTGCTCTGTGCTTTTTGCCACCACCATTAAACGTTGTTCCATGCCATGTGCCACTCTGCCTTGGAGTCAGCTGAGTATGGAGTATAACCTCCAGTAACTGTGAGTTAAATAACCTTTCCTTCCTTTATTTTGGACGTTGGGTATTTGTCCCAGGAGAAGAGTAACTGAAATACCCAGTGAACCCGAAGCATCTTAGTGTCCATTGTCTTAATTGGAATAAGTGATGGAAAACAAGCAGCGACTGGGCTGCATGATGAAACAGTTCCTGCCTTGTCTAAAGCCCTCAACATCCCACAGGATGGAGCAGATTGATAGTTCAGTTATGCTGCACTGGTCTTTGCCAGAGGTTGACTGTTTGTGACTTAAATGCTATTTCCATATGCCTCTTGTGTGAGAACCAAAGAGACATTTCTCATGACCACCTTGTTCCATTTATCTGGCTTTATCATTAACCATTTGATGGATATCAGGATGACCAGTCTAGAGGTCCTGTACTTTGGACAGAACCTTCAGATGAACAACTCTGAGCTGTCTGTCAGGTAGCAAGAATATTTAAGGGCCAGTCAAATAGTTCAATGGATTAAAGCACCACAAGAAGGCTCAGGGGCCAGGGGTCCAATCTCTGGGCCTGCTGTGCCAGCCCCGCCCCCAGGGGCCGCAGAGACCAAGACTGGCAATTGAGACTGGGTGTGGTGGCTGGTGCCTGTAATATCAGCTATTGAGGGTTGCAAACAGGCTGATCACTATGAGTCCCATCTAGCAGTGAGACCATAAACACCCTATAGACCCTTCCCTACTTTTTTTTTTTTTTTTTTCCAGAACCGGGGATTGAACTCAGACCCTTGCTCTTGCCAGGGAAGCGCTTATTCTACTAAGCTACTTACGCACACCCCGAACCTCCAGAAAAAGTATTTTTAGACACTGAAAACATCTTTCTTAGTTTTTCCCCTTAAATCAAGATAGTTTTAGTTAATAATGCTTTCTCATATCATTCTGAGTTATCTTCTCTCTCGGAAGTGATAAAATTATTTTCTTTAATAAAAAGATCAAATGTTGTTTCATAATCAAATAGGAAAGTCTTTTCTGTATCTTAGCTACTTTCTATGTTTGTGTTCAGCCTGATTTAATGTTTCATTCTTTTAAATTTTTCTTCACCCCTGATCTTCTTACTATCTTTTCTCGTGACTTCTGTTCTAAAGCATCTTTCTTAAGGGTGCTTGCTCCTCATGTTTGCCCTTTTTTGTCCTCAAAATTCTGGTTCTGAAACTGGTGTTACAATTGTGGAAGCCTTTTGGGGCTACTGACCTTTTTGTATGAACAGGGATTCTCAAGTTTCTCTTGCTACTAACACCACCTGACATTGATTTCCTGTTCTCTGCTCTCATCTCTACTCTTTTTACACAAAAATGGTGTCCATTTTTCTTTTCCTTGCTCTAAAGACTCCAGTGAAATCATTGTTTAATAACCCAAACAATGGGAGTTCATTAGGGTTCTTCCTGGAACATAGGCCTCTTCCTAGAGTACACTGCATACACTATTCAAGTGGATTTTGTTTCCTCCAGTTGAAGAAAAAAAAGTTTATGATCCAAAGGACAGGCTTTGATGAATTGATTCACATGCTTTTACTGTACTAGTTTTTTGGTTGAATCGTTTTGCAAGGAAGGTTTATTTATTTATTTGGTGCCTAGGACCAAACCCAAGGCTTCTAGCATGCTAGGCAAGTGTTTTACTGCTGAGCCAGCTCTCTAGCCCCTTAATTCACTTGCTGATTCAAAACAAATGATGGATGGCCAGACAAATAGCTCAGCTGATTAAAGTGCCTACAAGCAGGCCTAGGGGCTGGGGTTTGATCCTGGGGCTACTCGGTCTGCTGTGCTGGCTCCAACCTTGGGGTGCCCTGAGACAGCAATTGAGACTGATTGTGGTGGCATGTGCCTATAATCACAGCACTTGGGAGGCTGTAAACAGGAGAATCACCATGAGTCCAATCTGGTAGTGAGACCCTGGACACCCTGAAAACCCTTCCCTAAAATAAATAAATAAAGAACAAAAAAAAAAAAAAAATGACAACCTCATGATAAATTCTTATAGAGATATTTACAACAAGAATTTGTTTTTGAAAAAAGAACTAGAATACAAAGAACAGTCAGCTCATGTTTTGAGCCTATATCACATACTAGATTATTTGGAGGGTGCTTTTCCTGATGATATATTCTTCATAATAACTCAGCAATAGTAATGTTATCTTAAGTTGAGCTGCTATGACAAAAGCACCACAGACTCAATGGTTTAAGTAATAGATATTTGTTTTTCACAGTTTTGGAAGATGAAAAACATAAGGTCAAAGCCCAATTGCTAGTTTAGGGGCTGGGGAGATGGCTCAGTAGAATAGGTACTTCCTTGGCAAGTGCAAGGACCTGAGTTCATTTCCTGGTTCTGCAAAAAGAAAAAAATGCTTCAGCCAACTACTAGTTTAATGTAAGAGAAAAAGAGGGAGTGAGAATGAATCTGAGGGTGAGAGTAAGAAACCTTGCCTCTTTTTATAAGGGTAGGGATTAGATTGATGGGCCTCCATCCCCATTACCTAATCTCTTTCTAAGGGCCTTACCTCCAAAGACCATCACTTTGGGAATTTTGCTACAACATACAATTTTCAAGGCGCACATGCTTTCAAATAATGTCAGGTCCTCAATTTGCCTATTGCGCAGTTGTTAAACTGAGCCAGTTTTTACACAGCTTAAATAAGCATGCACATGTATGAAGAGCTGGGATTTCAGTAGCATAATCCAACACATATTCTGTGGTTTTCCAATCACTTCAGATGCTCTCTGGAAACAAAGAGTCCTAGGAACATACACTTTCAGGAAACTGCATATTCATTTTTCTCTTGTGGGTAATACTACATAAGCTACAAGAAAGTTCTAAAAAATCTGCCTAAACAATATTAATACAAATATTTGTTCCAATTGAACTAAGCGAAAGTAGCTGTATATTGAATGTGCATATATATTTTTTACTACAAAATAGTCCTCTATTTACAGAAAGGTTTGTACTAATATTGTTTAGACAAGATATGCCTTCATCTTATCCTCTGAATAACTACTATGAAGACAACAATATGTCATGTATTAATTATTTTAACTGTCCTACTAAACTGTTTTGAAACTCTTTGTTATTTTATCTTTTTCTATCTTTAAAATGAACAAAAGACAAAAAAGATAGAGAAAAAGAAAAGAAAGAAACCTTCCTATAACAAATTCTGAGGAAGAAAAATGTGAATTTTCTACTATGCACTTCTAAATTCAATTTTGCTTTTATGGAACTTCTACTTATACGGATGGCATAGATTCCCTGCAGAAAGATAAACCCATTTTGAAGTGCAGCTGAGTATCCATAGTTGGGCGAAGGAAAGTGGCAAAGAGACATGGTTGCATCAGCCCCAGATTGCTGTGCCATGCAGTCTGCCACAACCATGCAGATATGAACCGGGCTCCTCCTGCCCTTCATCTGGCTAAGAAATAGCCCTTGGTCAAACTCCAGATCCAACGTTAGGCCATGTCTGTGGCTCTCCTCGCCTATGGGAAGGAAGGGATGAACATGGAAGAATCAAATCTACGAGTAGCTTTGTTCTTTCCTCATTCTGGCTTTCAAATCCTAATTGTCAAAATCCATTCCATGGCATTTTGGAATCTTAGTAAGAAAAAATTGATAATTTTAAAGTTTAAAAAAATCTAGAACAAGTTACATTTTTACAAATTGGTAAGTTGCTCTTACGTTCAAATTTTCAACAGCGTCCTAAAGCACATTCCTTCTCTATAATACTGATCCAACTTGAGAACACTAACAATAGGGAGAAAAGAGGCAATTAATTGTTTTCAGCCCTAACTTCATATTCATCCCATTAGCTCCTTTCTAGCTCACTGCTATAGAGAAAGCTGGTTGATTAAATCAAAAGAAGCAAAGGACTTTATTCATTTTTTATTTTATTGAGGAACGAGTAGCAATGAGACAGTTTCAAGACAAATTAAAAGGACAGATTTGATAAATTAATACATTGCAAACTGTTTTCATAATGTTTTGGTATCATACAAGGTGCATATATGATATTGTACTTACAGACATTATTATAACAGATGTATACTTATCTTATTCTTTTATACCTGAATTATATCACAGATTCAGTAATTAGTACTTCCCACCTTGTTATTTTCCTAGTGGTTGTCCATAGTACTAGAAGTCTACATAATATCTTGTCCAACCACTATTAGTAAAAATCTTGCTTTTCATAGAATTATGCAGAAGCATACCATATTTATCCTAACTGTACTGTTCATACACACAAATCATGATTCCTCCCTTGTATACCCCTTTCTTTGTCTAGACCTGTCAAAGATGGGCACCCCATTGTCATTAAACCAATTTAGGTGTCTGAACTCAGTGACACAATCCAACACAGTTGAGCATTCCTCAATAATAGTGAGTTATCTGAAGAAGTTGTTGACTATAGCCATTCACTCAACTTATTATTATGGCCCCACGTTATATACCTAATTTTTCTACTTTTCTGCTGGATGGTTAAGACCGAGACAGAGCAAGACCTATATACCAAAAGATGTAGCTTTGTTTCTGATGGGTCAGTGAAGTCCCCTCAAGATTTACCTTGTAATCCTGTACTTTACTCTGTAGATCCTTTGTGTCATCCATGTGGATGAGTCACGGCCAATGCTTGACTAGTTTGTTCTCTGTGAGAGCCTGAGAGAAAGTTTTCTCTCCATGTGACTCTCCCCAGGCACACTACAGATCGTCAGTGTCTTTACTCTGTGGCCCCATAATCTCCTTGATCAGAAAATTTGGGGCACAACTGAGTTTCATGTTGTTGCAGTACAGGTTCTCCTATGTCCTGAGTCTTCGCTGACCTTGAGAGGCTAGGGCCCAAATGTTGGCTGGCCTTTGGGCTCTTCTATTTCTTCAATTTGATCTGTGAATGTAGGTTGTTAACCATCCAGAAGAAAAGCTGATTAGTACCCTGCAGCATACACCATTCAGTTTGCCCTAACTGCCTGACTCAATTCTTTTTAGTTGTTGCTGTACATTTCTATTTGTATTTCTTCTTTTGACTTATACTAGGGAGACTATATGATATTTGCACATGTGTGTCTGGTTTATTTCACTTATGAGTATATGTTCAACTGACATCTACTTCAATATAAATGCTTCAAGTTTATCATTCTTTATAGCGGAGTAATACTCCATTATATGGAAATACCACATCTTTTTCAACCATTACTCATGTGGCGGACATCGTGCTTGTTTCCAAGATTTTGCTATCACACATTGTGCTGCTATAAACATAGGTACACATATGTCACTATGATATAATGTTTTCATTTCCTCTGGGAAAATTTCCAGTAGGGAGATAGCTGGCTTGAGTGGGATTTCCAGTCCTACTCTTTTGAGGAGTCTCCACACTGATCTCCACAGTGGTTGTACCATTCTACACTCCCACCAGCAGTGGAGAAATATTCCCTTTTCCCCACAACTGCTCCAACATTTGTTGTTGGTTGACTTCCTTATGATAGCCATTCTTTCTAGAGTGAGATGGTATCTCAGTGTTGTTTTTAATTGCATTTCATGGAGGGCTAGCGATGTGGAACATTTTTTCATATATTTACTTGCTTCTTTAATTTTGTCCTCTGAGAAGTATGTATTTATCTCAGATGCCCACTTCTGAATTGGGTCTTTAAGTTTGAAGACCCTGTTATATCTTAGTTCTTTATATATTCTAGACAGCAGACCTTTGTCTGATTACTTATTAGTTAGGATTTTTTCAAAATTTGTGGGTTGTCTTTTCACTTTGTTGACAATTTCTTTTGATGTGCAGAAACTCCTCAAGAAGAGTTGATCCCAGTTGTTGATTCTTTCAAGTGATTTTGGTGCAAATATATGTTTGTTCATGAACTCTTTACCTACCTCTATGTCTTCAAGAACTCCTCCTACTTTCTCTTCCAGGAGATTGAGTTTTTCTGTTTTAATGTTTAGACCTTTAATCCATTTTGATTTTATCTTAAGGCATGGTGACAGAACTGGGTCAAGTTTCAGTTTTCAGCATGTAGAAAGCTGGGTTTTGCAGCACCATTTGTTAAAGAGGCTATCTTTCTTCTAAACTTGTTTGGCCCCATTGTTCAAGATCATACTGCTGAGTGTGTTCCTAGATGCCTCTGCATCTTCTAATCTACTCTGTTGATCTTCAGGTCTATTTTGTTGCCAATACCATGTTGATTTTATCACAGTGGCTTTGTAGTATAATTTCAAGTCAGGAATTGTGATGCCTCCTGCCTTGACTTTATTGGCCAAGATTGGCTTTGCTATTCTAGGACTTTTTGGTTCAACATAAATTTTAGAAATGATTTCTCTAAGTCTGGGAGGTATGTTGGTGGCAGTTTGATAGGGATTGCATTAAATCTGTACAGCAATTTTGGGAGTACAGACATCTTCACGATGTTGGTTCTTCCTATCCAGGAGCATGGAATATCTTTCCATTTTCTGAAATCCTTTATTATCTCTTTTCTTAGGGTGTTGTAATTGTCTGTGAAAAGATCTTTGACTTCCTTGCTAAAATGAATTCCAAGGTATTTCATTTTCCATGGTGCTATTGTAAAAGGTATTGTTTCTATTGTTTCCCTTTCAGTGTGCTTGTTATCTGTGTAGAGGAATGCTATTGACTTTTTAGTATTGACTTTGTATCGTGGTATGATACTGAATTTCTGTATCAGTTCTAGTAGTTTCTTGGTGGAATTTTTGGGGTCTTCCAAGAAAAGTATCATGTGATCTGCAAATAGTGATAATTTACTTCTTCTTTACCTATTCTTATTCCCTTTATTTCTCCCTCTTTTCTAATGGCTGTTGCTACTGATTTCAAAACTATATTGAATAGGAGGGATGATAAAGGACATCCTTGAGTACCTGATTTAAGAGTAAAAGATTTCAGTTTTTCCCCATTTAGGATTATATTAACTTTTGGGTTGTCATAGATGGCTTTTATCAAGCTAAGTTAGAGTCCATCCATTCCAATTTTCTGTAGGACTTTGAACATGAATGAGTGTTGGACTTTGTCAAAAACTTTTTCTGCATCAATTGAGATGATCATCTGGTTTTTAAATTTTAGTCTATTAATATAGTGTATTACATTCATAGATTTTTGAATATTGAACCATCCTTGCATCCCTGGGAGGAATCCTACATGGTCATGTTGTATGATCTTTTTGATGATTTGCTGTGTTTGATTTGCTATGATTACATTGAGTATTTTTGCGTCTACGTTCATGAGGGAGATTGGCCTGTAGTTCTCCTTTTTAGTTGTGTCTTTCCCTGGTTTTGGAATTATATTATACCTGCCTCCAGACATGATTTTGGGAAGACTGCTTCCTTTTCAATTTCATTGAAGAGTTTAAGGAGTGTAGAGATTATATCTTCTATAAATTTCTTGTAGAATTCAGCTGTGAATCTATCAGGACCTGGACTTTTCTTTGTCAGTAGGCTTTTTGTTACATTTCGTATTTCATTGGCTGTTATTGGCTTATTGATAGTTTATTGAGTGTTGTTATATCTTCTTGGTTCAGTTTTGGTAATGTTTGTTTCTAGAATCTGTCCATTTCATCTATGTCTTTTATTCTGTGAGCATAAAGATTCTCAAAGTAGCTATTGGCAATCTTCTGGATTTCCACTGGATTTGTGGTGATTTCACCCTTTACATTTCTTATTGCTTGTATTTGAATTTTTTCTTTCATCTTTTTTGTGAGGTTGGCAAGAGGCTTATTAACTATTTAGTCTTTCAATGAACCAACTTTTTGATTTGTGGATTCTTTGAACTGTTTTCTTCACCTAATTTGAATTAATTTCTCCTCTAATCTTCATGATTTCTTCCCATCTTTGCTCTCTGGGTTTGGTGTGCTCTTCTTTTTCTAGATGTCAGAGGTGCAACATTAGGGTGTTTCTTTGTTCCCATTCTGTTTTCCTAATGTGTGAGTTCATAGCTATGATTTTCCCTCTAAGAACAGCTTTCATCACATCCCATAGATCCTAGTAAGTTTTGCTTGAATTTTCATTGGATTGTAGATATTCTTGAATTTCTTCTGTGACCCATTGATTGCTCAGTGGGATGTTGTTTAATTTCCATGAATTTAGCGGGCTTTTCTGGTTTCTTTTGTGGTTGAGTTCGTTTCATTGCTCTGTGGTCAGATAAATTGCATGGGATAATTTCTGTTTTCTTGCATATACTTAAGCATCACTTCTGGACTAGTATGTGATCTATTTTGGAAAATGACCCATGTGCAGTTGAAAAAACTGTGTATTCAGCTGCGGTTGGGTGGAACACTCTGTATATGTCCACCAGGTCCATTTGTTCCAAGCTCTGGTTCAGCTCTGTTACATCTTTGCTAATTTTTTGTCTGGTTGTCCTATCTTTTTGAGATAAGGGTGTGTTAAGGTCTCCTGTTAAGACCGTGGTCTTACATATTAGATTTTTCATGTCCATTAATATTTGTGTTACATAGTTGGGTACTCCTGTGTTTGGTGCATAGATATTTATGAGTGTTACATCTTGCTCTTGAATTTTTCCCCTGACCAATATATAGTGGCCTTCTTTGTGTCATTTGGTCCTTCTTGGTTTGAGTTGAGAATGTGAGTACAGAATTGCTAGTCCTGCTTTTTTTCTGAGGTGCTGGGGCATGTAGTATTGTTTTCCATCCTTTGACTTTGAGCCTATGAATGTCCTTTTGTGTTAAGTGTGTTTCTTGTATACAGCATATTGTTGGATTTTGTTTCCTAATCCACTAATCCACTGTGCCAGTCTATTTCTCTTAATTGATGAATTTAGTCCATTTACATTGATGGTTATAACTGAAACGTGTTGACTTATGTTTGTCATGATATTTACCTGCTGTTGTTACTCCTTTGTAACCTGTGTTTAATTGTCTGTCGTGTTTAGTGGGTTCCTCCCTTTCTCATTCGTGGAGTTCTGGTCATTGTGGTATCTCTTTAGAACATTTTTCAGCAGCCTCTGTAGAGATGACTTTGTCATCATGAAATTCTTTATTTGTTCTTTGTTGTGGAAGTATTTCACTTCTCCATCAAACTTGAAAGAGAGTTTTGCAGGGTATAATAGTCTGGGCTGGAATTTGTTTTTGTGTAGGACTTGAAGAACTCTGCTCCATGCTCTCCTTGACTTCATGGTTTGTGTAGTGAAGTCAGCTGTGATTCTTTTATTTATTTATTTTTTTTAACTTTTTTTTTTACTTTTTGTTTTATTGAAATACAAATAACAATGAGATAGTTTTAAGATGCCTTGTCAAGATGGATTTGATAAATTAATGCATTGCAAACTGTTTTCATAATGTTTTGGTATTATAGAAGGTGCATACATGATATTATACTTACAGACATTATTATACCGTTTGTCTCTTATCAGTAAATAGAGTGTAGCTCTTTGCGTATCTTATTTTTTATACCTGAATTACATCAAAGATTCAGTAATTAACTGAATATGTTCTGCTTCTTCTCTCTAGAAGCTTTCAGTACATTATTTGTGTTGGATTTCTGGGATCTTGACTGTTATATGTCTCGGTGTGTTCTTACTTGGGTTGAAGTTATTTGCTGTTCTATATGCTTCAGTTACCTGAATGTTGGTTTGTTTCCTCATATTTGGGAAGTTTTTTGCCATTACTTCTGCCCATATTCTTTCTGTATCATTTGTATTGACTCCTTCATTCTCATTGATGCCAATTAATCTCACATTGTTCATCTTGGTATCATCTTGCATATGATGGATTATTTTTACCTGCATTCTCATTGTTTTTAAGAGATCCTTTTTTACCTTTTCACTAGCTACACCAGCCTTCTCTAGATCTGAAACTCTCTCTTCGCTTTCACTCAGATGGTTTGGTAGACTCGTGATTAATATTTTTAGTTCTTCTATATCTCTTTGACTGTGCTTCATGCATTCTGTTTCTTTTATGTATTGCTCATTCCAGTATTCCATCATATTTCTGATCTCTGTTTTTTTAATCCATGTCTTCTTTAGAAGTAGCTATTAATTCTTTTTCTGTAGAGTTTCTTCCAATTTGGGTTTCCTCCATATATTTCCAGGCTTGTTTCTGTATTTCAAATGGTATGATTTCAAAGAATTCTTTTTTGATTTCAGAAATTATTTCTGCATTAAGTTCCTCCTGACTCTTCTGCTGTTGTTTCTTTGCTTCTGATGCTGTTAATTCATACATTTCAGCAGGAATAGTGTTCTCTGCACTTGTTCTGATTGAGCATTGGGTTTCCCCCAGACGTTTATGCATTTGATTCTTCATTTCAGATGCTATGTATTCACATATTTCTTTTTTTATTTCAGGAATTAATTCTTGTCTGAGTTTCTCTATAACTTTCTGCTGTTGTTTCTTTGCTTCCATCTCTGTTAATTCATTCATTTCTGCTCAGCTAGTGTCCTCTGCACTTATTGGTGGACTCAAGACCTGAGATTTCATTTTTCTCCTTGTCTTTGTCATTTTGTATAGCACTGATCTCTGACCTTTGGTGCAGCTATAGCCTTAGCACATAGCGCAATTTGGGTGCCAGTATATTAAGTTTGAGATTACCCAGTTATGCCTGGCCTAGATCTAGATGTTGTGTTCAATTCCTTTTTGCTTCCATTCCTGTGATTATCCTCTGTTGGGTCCTTGGTTAGAGGAGCACTGGGGGGAGCAGAAGCTCTCCCTCATACTCACCAGGCCGGGCGGGGGTGGATCGAGTGCCAGGAGAGTCACCAAAAGTGCTTCCTCCTGTGGTGAGCTTTGGGGCAGTGGCTACAGGGAGTTGCCAGGTAGGTCTGTCTGGGATGTCTCAGGCAGGTCTCTGGCTAGGATGTCTTGGGGCCTGAGGCTCTGGATGGTGCAGAGCATGTAGGGAGAATCCAAAGGCTCTCCTTCAGACTCACCACATACTCACCAAACTTTGATGCCCAAGAAGTTGGGGAAATTCCCACTTGCTTAGAAGGCTTTAGGGGAGGGCATCCGGGGAGTTGCTGATGAGTGGGCCCTGAGGTTTCAGGCTGGTCACTTGCTTGGAGGGCTTGGGGGTGGGGATCTGGGTAGTGTGACTGGGATGAAGCCAGATGCTCTCCCTCAGACTCAACACACACTCACTGATCTTGGAAGCCTGGCTAGTCATGCAAATTCCCACTCCTTGGGAGGGCTTGGGGGCAAGATCCAAGAGGCTCCCGGAGTCAGCCCTACTGTCTCAGGCTGGTCACTCTGGCTGGGCAGGCATGGGGAGGACTTTTTTCTTACCTGACACTGCTCAAATTGCTTTCTAGGCAACTGAACAACCATTGTATTTTTGGCCTCATCATTTACAGAAGTACTGCAGTAGCTTCCTCTGTCTTACCCCACACATTCTCAACTTCCAGTGAGAAGTCATTATAATCAGGTTTCTTAGAAATTTCTTGTAGCATATGGAGTAGTGTGATCTACAGAAGAAAAATGAATATGCAGTTTCCCCAAAGTATATACTCCTAGGACCACACATGATTTTTGAATATGTGAACTCATAGTCTTCTAACATCTTTATTTTTTTCCCCTTGTGTTGGTATAGAAACTCTTCTGAGGAATATTCACGATGGTGGGGCCTCCTCTCACTCCATCTGGGGAGTCTGAGGTATTCTCACCCACCTCATTCTGAAGGGTAGGTAGCCCTTGGGGATCATCACCGCACTTATGAACTGCTCCTCATGCCTCTGCCTCTCAGGCATCTGTACAAGAGAGGAAGAATCCGACCTGTTCTGCACAGGGACTCCCAATTCCTAGAGCCCAGCTCACATCTCTGATTCCACTCCTGCTGCAGACCTATAAATGATTTTGCTTCCCGAACATTCTGCTTGCTGGACACACAGGTCCCTGTCATAGACCACCTATAATGGTGGAGAGTATACCTTCAGTAGTCCACTGTTTTGATTAGTGCTTGGGGAGACATGGCAAGTAGCAGGAAGCACGGGGAGAAGAAACATGCCACAGTGTTCTGCATTCTTCTGGATTCACTCCAAAGAAATGCCTTCTCTTCCTCTGTGCAGAAACCTAGCTGTTCTCCTTTGGTAGACTATCTGGGTATTATGGGATGGCTTAGACACTACTTAGCATGTCCTATAGGGAGTATCTAATCTAGTGCTTTCTTTTGGAATATGCTGGTGCTCAAAAACCATTAGACTTGAGGCTTTAGTTAACATTCTCAGACAAGAAGAAACTTTCTGTAACCTGTTGTGATGTTCAGGTACCAGACCCATCCTACATGAGCATCTTTGTATCACCATTTTGCACACCACTGGCCTTATGAGTTGGTCGAAATAAGACCAAGCAATACTCAAGGAGAGGAGGTGCCTGCTCTCCCAGCAGCTTTTATCTTGCTTCCTCTCAAAGTCTCAGAACAGCTCTGCAAGAGAATGACCTGTGGTTTCAGGGAAGAAAGAGGCAATTTTGCGCCAGCAAACTTAAAAGCCACTGGCAGAAATTCTTTCCCTGATGGCCAGCTGAGAACCTCCTCCACCTTCTCTGGGACAGTAAATGTTCATTGTTGCCATGAAAATATCAATGCAGTGAGGGTGCCAGGAAAATCTAGACTATGTGAATGTTATATAAAGAATAGCAATAAAAATTATAATTGATCTGTCATAGAATGAGACAAATAAAGTTGCAAAAGAATTTTTTAATCTTAAGAATTCCAAACACTGTAGAGTTTCCCAGGAAAATGGGGCCAACACTGTAGTCCTGGGGTCAAGGTCACACCTGCATTTGGAAATACAACATCATTGGAACCTGGCATTAAAACTGGGTACAGGTGATTAGCTATTTACTCCATAAATACTGTCCAGTGAATAAGGGATTTGTTTTTTTGCTACAGTTTAAGAAGAGATACAGTAGAAAATTTGGATGGTTATGCCTGAGATCTTTTATGAAGAAATCAATTAGCTATGTAAGGTATAATTCTTCTTTTCATTTTTATTATTCTATTCAAATGAATACTAATATATTGAGGTCAGGCATATTGAAAGGTTTTGGAAAAATAAAAAGGAAAAACAAATTTATGCCTCAAACACCTTACCTTTCTCAGAGACAAGAGTTACAAATGAGAAAATATAAGTTTTACAGACAGTATGCTAAGAACAGCTGGGAGGGAAAAGGCTCTAACCCTCCTTCAGAGGAAGTACCCTTTGAACTGAGAAATAAACACTGAAACAGATTTTATAGGCTACAAATTGCAGGAGAGGCAGCAATTGTATAAGCTCCAGGAAGCCTACAATTTTCATTGCAGGGGGATCCTAATGGTAAAAGACCACAAAGGAAGTTCCTATGGAGATATTAATGGGAGCCCGTTCAATCATTACTTTGAAGAAACAAAACAAAAACAAAAAAACTTACACATTTCTCATTGAAAGTCGACCATTGCTAATTGCTGTGTAGGATGCAAAAGGAGCAGTCATTTCTATCATCAATGTTTAGAAAGAAAAACTATCATTCCCACCCTAAATCTCCCAATCTCCTTCTTAGGCTCAGGAACCACACCATGAATGAAATTAAGTGGAAGAACTGCAGCCCAGCAACCAACCCCACCACAAGAACTGATTAAAGACTCCAAGGCCACTACCACCCTGCCTGAGATCTGACATTATAACAAAAAGCAGCGTGGATACTACAATTCAGACAAGAGACACAATGTTTCTAAGTGTCTGGGTTTTAAGCACAATTCCAGCCTTTTGAAGTTAGGGTTACGTTTAGCCTTTAAGGCTGGGCCAATTTTTTTTCATCCAATAACAAAAATAATGATAAAAATGAAAAAGTTCACTTGAAAAAGTTTAACAGACCAAAAGGCCAAATAGGATTTTTGGATCCAAATCCTGGCTTGCAAAATAGAATTTGGATGGATTACTTTTAAATTAATTAAAAACACACAGAATATAATTATTTTATTTCCATCAAACTACTCATGTACCAAAAAAATCAAAGGGAACTTTGTCTGGTGTTTGATTTTGCCAAGCCCCAAGTATTTATGTAGGATGTTAAGAGACATATTCTCTAAATCAAAAGCTGTGGGCTTCCATTTTAAATAATAGTGTGTATTAGAAGTAGGGCTCCAGTCATGAGGTGTGGTTTCCTCAGCTCTAAAGAGAATTTAGATCTTTGGTGTCTCTCTTCATACACATGGAGACATTAATGAAGAGGTCCAGGAAATGCAGGTGAGCGAACTAGAGCAATAAGCTCCTCCAACTAGCAAAAGCCTAGGTCCCATGAGCTAACTGAAGTTATATAAAAGAGGAAATACTTTGTCTCCATCCATTCCAAGACAAAGTAAGTAAAAGAATGTTCTTTAAAGCTAAAAGGTACTATTTTTGATATGGAATGATACAACATTTATTTTATAAACCCTACTTACTTTATTTTGTTTAGTGAAATTCTGTATTGATTCTATTTTTTTTTATTATCATTATTTTGTGTTCTCTTTAAAAATAAATTTTACCGATGTGCAGTTCATTTTCCTCAGTCTACACACAAAGCAGGAGCTGCTGGCTGGCTGAGACAATCTCAGCAAGAGACTGGACAACATGAGAGACTGGACAGTGTACTGCATTAGAGAACTTGCTGGTAGGAGAATTAACCCCCGAAGAGATTAAAGAAAGTTTCAAGATGGCCAAAGAAGAGCCCACAGGTGTCTCACAGGACTTAAAGGAGCTCCAGAGAAAGCTCTCCTTACCAATAAGTTCTTTCAGAAGAATTCAAAGATGGGCATCCATGGATTTGGGGATCTGCTGGAGGTGCTGGAACCAATCATCCATAATAGGCAAGTCCTAGGGTCACCAGTGAGCCTGCTAAAGCAGCCCCATCAGTCACTGCTTTGGAAGCAACTTCTCCAGCCAGGCTTAGCTCCAGGGTGTCTACAGCATCTGAGAAGGAAGCATCTTGTAAGCAGGGTCTCCAATAGATGTGATATCTGGGGAAACACTCATCTACACTATGCTACCTCCAATAGCCATGCAAATGTGTCTCATTTCTGATCAGCTTCGGTGTAAACATCTTTGCTCTGGATAATTACTTAAGTCTCCCCTGGGTGCCACTGTCAACTGGGAGCAAAGTGAATGTGTTGCCCTCTTGGATAAGGCTGCCACTACCGAAAATGCAGTAAACCCCAAGAAGGCAGATAGAGTGAAGGAGTAGGCTCAGAAGAATGCCAGGAGGCAAATCAAAGAATGTGAAGGGCTCCAGGAGAAGCATCAGAATGAGATGGCCCAAGCTATAGCAAGGAGGAGGCTGGAGCTCTTCCTGTCCCAAAGGGCACCTTCTCCAGGTCATCCTTCTCCATTGCTTCTGCTTCCAGGACATTTGGGTCATTCTCTCAGGGCATTAAAGATACTTTCAAGTTGAAGTTCAAGGAAAACCAAGATACAGCTTAGCAGATGGGGAAAGAAGGCAGAAGTAGGCAGAGGAATGTGATGGAAGTGTTCAGAGAGAGGGAGAGGAGTTGTTATCAGAAGACTTCAACAAGAAGCTCACATTTTCAGCAGAGGAGGACAGTGATATGCAACATGAATCTCTTCTCAATCTTCCAGACTCAGGAAGTATGGTTTTCAGAAGGAACAGTGTTGAGCTCTGGAGATGTCTCAGACAGCAAGGAAGAGTTGGGATTTAAAATGTCCAATGAATTTCTCCAGAGGCTGAGGAAGTAGAGACCTAAGGGGGTAAGGAAAATGGCCTTGTGGGTGATATGCCTTAGGGTGAGGAGGAGGTGGAATGGGAGGAAGATATGGCTGATGCAACTCACCTGGAAGTGTTTATTCAGTCCTTGCACCTGGAAGAATTCTTTCCCATTTTTACAACTGAGAAGATTGACCCAGAAGCTCTGCTGCTTTGCACTGAAGAGGATCTTCAGAATATCCAGATGCAGTTGGGTCCCAGGAAAAAAGTTCTTAATGCCATGAACAGAAAGAAGCAGGTGCTGCAGCAGCCTGAGCAGCTGGTGGACACCAGCCTCTCAAGGACACTGCCTGGTCCTGGATGTGCCTGCAGAGCAGGAGATACTGTGGCCAAGGGAAAGCACTCCAGTCTGCGCTCCATACCCACCCAGTGCCAGGCCACGGAGAGCCCATTCTAGGGTTTTGGAGATGCCCACATAAGAAAGAGGCCCAGAATGTTCTCTTGGAAGTACTGAGGCCTATGCAAATTAACCATCAGTGAGAAACTCAAGGGTACCCTGGAATAAGAACATGGCATTTCTTTTCAGTTATCATTTTGAATAAAGAAAGGGTCAAATGTGTGATAGAAATGGAAAAGAATTTTTCTTAACTTTTATAACTTCTGGATGTAAAATGATTTTCTCAGCACACTACCCTGATTTTTGGTCCACATAGTCTGAGGATTCTAAGTCTGGTTCTGTCCTTAGCTCTGTAACTTTGCTTGTCATTGGACATCAGAGTTCTTCATTTGACCTGAGGCTTGATGACCAATTGATAGGCATCTAGCCTTTAAACAGATACTTACATGTTTACAAGGAGAGTGAAGAAAGAAAGAATAATGTACCTTTGGTTGACTGAAATGTGTACTCCTTAAAACTTGTGTTGTGGCTCTAACATCCAAACTGCTTCTGGAGATAGAGTCATGAAAGGTTAAGTGGTGCCATAAGGTTGGCATCCTCCCATGCACTGATGGCCTCATAGGAAAAGGATGATAACAAAAGATGTGATCCTACACATAGAAAGGATCATACAAGAACTCAGCAAGAGTGCTGTCTATAAACCAAGGAAAGATATCTCAGGAGAAACCAAACCTTCCAACATCTTGATTTTGAAGTTTCAGCTGCCAGAGGTGTGAAAAAATAAATTACTGTTGTGAGTCACTCCAAAAATAAAAATAAAAATAAATTTTAGAGACCCTGCTGAATAGTTGCCTAGGAAAACTAAAGCAGAAAATTGTATCATACTAACTGATTGGGCTTTAATTAATTTGTCCCTAAGCCCCCATGATTTTGGTTCCCTTCCTGTCAGAAACTTTCCTCACATATATTGTGAAGTTGTGGCATTTTTAAATGTTCTAACTGCTGTATTTTACATATTGATTGGCAATACAAAAATAAAATCTCAGAGGATTTTAAGATTTAACAGCGATTTGGCTATGATGAAGAAAAACAACCAAAAAAGATACATCATAAAAGAGTGATTAAATTTTAATGATTTGTTTATAGAATTCTTAATTTTCTTACTTCTGCTTATAGCTAGATAATAGAAATGTGAGTAATCTCAAAGGTTTTCTGACTTTTTATAATAGGGTAATAGTCTCAGCAGAATTGGTCAGTAATATATCCAACTATTTCAGGCAAAGACTATAGAATCAAGCAGGAATGCTGATATGGTTTAAATCTAGCACGTTCCTCCAAAGTCTCATGGATTCAGAGCTGGAGCTTTTGGAAGATAATTAGGTCATGCAGCACAGGTTTATACTCATCAGAGAATTAACCCACTGATGGGTTTGTGGTTGATTGTGCTGTTAGGAGGAGGGGCCTGGTGGAGGTGGGGACCAGTGGCAGTGTCACTGGGGGTGTGACCTGGAAGGTGACATGCTGCTCTGTTTCCTGGAAGTCATGAGATAAGCGGCTTCCTTCCACCTTGCTCTTCCACAATGGCCTTTCTGTCTTGGAGACAGATGACCACAGACTGAATTCTCTGAAAATCGTAAGTCAAAGTAAATCTCTCATCCTTCATTTGGGGGTGCTGAGTATTGTATGCTGGCAAAATGAAACCTGAATACTACATAGCTGAACTCCCCTTTTATCCATTTTCTCACCTAGGAGTTAAATAGGGGCAAAGAAGTCACCAAGAAACTGAGCAGTATCTAGGAACTAGCTGCCTAGCCTGAAGGGCAATCAGAGTGTTTCCAGTGAGAGGTGGAGGCAGGCAAGAATGCAAGCCCTGCCCAATCCATACACAAGGAAAGAGCAAAAAATATAAGAAATGTTCTCGCCTGTTTCTCTTCCCATAGCCAGGCCCCTGCTGGTGTTTTGCATCTATCTATCCAACTGGAAAGCCAGAGAGTAAAACAATTAAGGTGGTGCTCTCTATAGATACCAATTCCCCGAAGGCCTTGATCAGGGCAGGAAGGGTGGAGGATAGATGGGAAAGAGAAAAAAATTGGCATGTCATGATAAAATCATGTTCCCAGTGTGACCGTGGGAGTTGTCTGTAGCATTAAGTTTGCCCCCAGGACCCTTACTTAGTTTGACCTTTGTGTCATGTGGAATGCATATTGTTATAAAAATATGCATAAAGCTGTTCCACTTTACCAAAAAGCTAAATTTTTAGAATAAGAAAAAAATAGAAGTCCGTGTGAAAGACACTGCAATCCATCTCATTAGGATTTCTCCCCGTGTAGAGAAATGGTCTCATTAGGGATGGCCCTGATGATGGTACAGACCTTGATGCAGTAAGTATAACTTTGATTCCTAGGTAGATGCTGTTTGGAAATAAACAAAAGCAAGCCACATGTTTGAGAGGTGTTGAAGACACACACGTCAGATGAATGAGTCCTTGCCACTCTCAGGAACTCCTGGCCTACCGTCACCAAGGAGATCACCAGTATCACTTTACTTTCCCTATCACATCTGTCTGTTCCTTTCCCTCCAATGGAAACTGCGTGATCCCAACACATTTCAAATGTTCACATTTCCAAGGAGTTCAGGCATCCTTTTGGAAGGAGCACCTGCTGTCCCCACCTGATATTTTTTGAAGAAACAATGACTTAGACAACATTTCACAGGCTCAAATTCACAAATTTGTAAGAGGCTTCCACATATGTCCTGAGTGTGTGTGTTTCAGATCAAAAAATAATAACAGATTTTATTTTCAGAGCAATTTTAAGTTTACAGAAAAATTAGCAGAAAATACAGAAGGTTCCCATATTCCGCCTTTGCTCCCATGTATCCATTCTTAACAATGTCCTCTGCAGAAATTACAAATTTTAATGAAATTCAACTTATCATTTTTTTCTTTCATGCATTATACTTTTGGTGTTGTACATAAAATTCACTAACAAGTCCCACATTACTTAGATTATCTCCTATATTATCTTCTAGAAATCTTATAATTCTGTACTTTACATTTAGGTTTACTACCTATTTTGAGTTAACTTCAGAAAGCTATAACGCTTGTATCTGGGTTCACTATTTTCAACACATGATTGTCCAACTATCCTAGCCTGTGATGTTGAAAATACTTTCCTTTGGCTTTCTTTGTTCTAACATGAGATACCACTGTCTATATTAATGTGAATCTATTTCCAGTTCTTTATCTTCCTCTGACCCTGTTCACCTCTTCTTTCAACGTCATCTGTCTTGATTATTACATATTCATAGGATGTACTGAAGTTGGGTAGTGTTAATCTTATTTCATTCTTCTTTGATATTATATTGCTCTTCGTGGATCTTTGGTATCTACATATAAACTTCCAAGTCACTTTTTCAAAAATTACAAAATAACTTACTGAGATTTTGATCAGGATCTAGAAATTGAATCTAGAAAGCAAATGTGGAAAAACTTAATCTTGACAATATTCAGTCTTCCTTCCATGAACATAGACTGTCTCTCCATTTATTCATCTTCTTTGATTTCTTTCATTATAGATTTTTTTAGTTTTGCTTGTCTGAATTCCATACATAAAAATGCAACCATATTTATTTTTATGAGGGTTGTTACTACAAATGGCATTGTCCTTTTAATTTAAAATTTCACTTGATGGTATATAAAAAATCATGTAATGTTTTTCTATTAATTTCCTCTCTTGAAATCTCATCACAAATGTTTCCTAGTTCCAGGAGATTTCTCTTTTCTTCTGATTTTCTACATAAGTGGTCATAGTATCAGCAAACAAAGAGTTCTATTTCTTCTTTCCCAAGCTACACACATTTTATTTGCTCTTCTCATCTTAGAAGATTACCTGAGACCTCCAGTATAAGGTGGATGAGCTGAAGAAAGAAGTGGGAAAACATATAGTTTTTCTGTTTTTTTTTTTTTTTTTTTTTTTTTTTTTTTTTTTTTTTTTTTTTTTTTTTTTTGACATCGAGGGCCATTTTAGCTGTAGTTTTTAAGTTTCTGGAGATGTTCTTTATCAAACTGAGGAAGTTTCCTTCTCTTCATAATTACTAAGCGTTAGCATGAATAAGTGTTAGATTTTATCTGATGCTTTCTCTGCATCTATTAATATGTTTATATGATTTTTTAATTTTAGTTTGTTTATGTGAGCAATGATATGCACTGATTAACTCTATATAGCTGGAAAAAATTCCACTTAGTAATAATTTTTCATGCCTGAAGTGTTCTTTGTCTGAAATTAACATATCTATCCAGCTTTATTTCAATGATGTTACCATGGTGGTGATCTTTATCTACCTCATTATTTTTAACAGATATGATTCTTTATATTTGATAGGTTCTTGCTTTAAATGATATATTTAAAGGGCAAAAGACAGATATGATCTGACGAGAAACCAGACCATGTAAATGGTGTACTTAGATAACCAGTACTTAAAGCAATTATTAGGATAGCTGATTAACATTTTATTTCCTAGTCAAAAATGTAAATTATATTTTGCTTTTGTTTTTATTTCCTTTTGTCTTCCACATATTTTCTGTCATCCCAGGTTTGTACATACTTCATATGACTCACTTTCCATTTTTGCATATAACTTTTAACCTTTTTAGTGTTTGCCTTAGAATTTATATTGTGTATTTATGATTCTCAGACTCATATTCAAGTATCTGGTTCATAAGCACTGCAAGTCCTTTATAACAGAGCTTTCACAGATTTTCTCCCCATCCCTTATAACATTTATTTTTGTTGAGCCCCAAGATATACTCACTGAATGTATTATTATTAGTAATATTTGAAACAAATGAATATTTGTTAGATATTTAAAGACTAAAGCAAGTTGGGGAGATAGCTCCGTGGTTTAAGCATCTGCCTGGCAAGCACAAGATCCTGAGTTTGATCCCTGGTACCAAAAAAAGCCAAAAAAACAACAAAAAACTTCCATTTCATATTTCTTTTTCTTTGCATAACAGGTTTTTGACTTATAGGAATTTTGCTTCTCTATAAAGAATGCTTTTAAAGGTGTCTTGTGCAATAGTTCTACTAGTGACAAATTCACTGCATTTTTTTGTTTATATGAAAAGGGCTTATTTTTCTCCACTTTGGAAAGATAATTTCCATCGATACAGAATTCTATGTTGGTGGTTTACTGCATTCGGCACTACATACTTTACCTCATGCTTTTCTTGCTTGTATGATTTCTGAAGAGTTCTTTGATCCTTGGTGAACACTTTTTCCTTCCTCTTCCTTTCAGAAAACTATCTTTCTCTTTTATGATTAATAAAGTTTAAGCATGCCATGGCTATGCATACAACTTTTGGAATTCACATTGATGTTCTCTGACCTTTCATCTTGTCTTGATATTGATGTTGCACCTTTCCTAATTGTCACTATTCCTGTGACATTCTCATTTGTCTGTCTTTCCATTTTTAAGCCTTTCAATTGCATTTTTGGAAGTTTGTACTGTCTTTTTTTTTTTTCAGAACTGGGGATTGAACTCAGGCCCTTGAGCTTGCCAGGGAAGCACTTATTCCACTGAGCCATCTCCCCGGACCCTTGTACTGTCCTTTCTTGAAGGTCACTGATTCTAGCCTATTGCTGTGCTTATTAACAACATTTTTCACTTTTGTTACAAGGTTTTTGATTTGTAGAATTGTCTTTCCATTCTGATTTAGTTTCAAACATTCTGCCTATCTGTTCTTATTGCATGTGTTATTTACTTGTTCCACCTCATCTCTTAATACATTATTCATAGTTGTTTAGAATTAAAAAACTGACATTTTTAACTTATCTGCCATAACTGAGTATGTTTCTGATGTTTATTCTATGTCTTCAAATTTATTTTGTTTTTTCATATGCCCTGTAAATTTGATGAAAGCTGGAAATGCTGTACTGGGTAAAAGGTAGAGAAGGTTTTTCAGTTGAGTTCTCCGACTCCGAGGCGTACGTAACGTGTGCTCTTCAGACAGCGATTCTGACAGTGAAGCTGGCAAGCAGTTAAAGAGAAAAAGGCAAGCTACTCCAGAACAGCCTAGAAGGAAGCCAAAGGCCGGTGAGGCTTCAAGAGCTCTGCTATCTCCTGAGCACAGCAACAGCAGCAGCAGTGAGAATAACGTGTTCCCTGGTGGGGAAGTGAGATTTTTTGTGCATGGGGCTTGCAAGGAAGGAGACAACTGTGGCAACCCGCATGATCTCTCTGATGGTCCCAACCGTGTAGTGTGCAAGTATTTCCAGCAAGGGCACTGCGTGTGTGGAGACAGCTGCCGAGGAAAGCACAGCAAACCACTGAAACAGGAGGAAGAAGCAGCTGCTCCAGATCTAACTGTGAAACCGTCCCTTGCTGCTGCCTCAAGTCTCTTCTCCTTTGCTGCACCACTGGTGGAGATGAATATGGGCCAGGCTAATTTCAGAAATATGAGCTTCCCAGCCATCGGCCCAGGGTCCAGGGACTGGGTGAATGCCGTAGAGTTCATGCCTGGGCAGCCCTACCGTGGTCGCATTACCCCTACATACACAGAGGTCCCCTTTCAGAGCTCGTTGCCCAATGCACAGTCAGAGGTGGAGACCAAGGAACAGGTCTGCCCCTATGCTGCCATAGGAGAGTGTCGCAGTGGGGAGAATTGTGTGTACCTGCACTGTGAGGCCTGTGACATATGTGGGCTGCGGGTCCTGCATCCAGGGGATGCAACCCAGAGGACCCAGCACATAAAATCTTGCATTGAGGCCCACGAGAAGGATATGGAGCTGTCCTTCGCCATGCAGCACAGCAAGGACATGATGTGTGACATCTGCATGGAGGTGGTGTATGAGAAGGCCAAACCCAGCGAGCACCGCCGCTTCGGCATGCTTTCCAGCTGCAACCACACCTACTGTCTCAAGTGCATTCGTGAGTGGAGGAGCGCTAAGCAGTTTGACACGAGCATTGTAAAGTCCTGCCCCCAGTGCCGGATTACATCTGACTTTGTCATTCCAAGTGAATACTGGGTGGAAGAGAAAGAAGAGAAGCAGAAACTCATTCAGAAATACAAGGAGGCCATGAGCAACAAGGCGTGCAGATATTTTGCTCAAGGCCGTGGGAGCTGCCGATTTGGAAGAAACTGTTTCTACAAGCATGCGTACCCTGGTGGCCTCTGATGGCCATGGAGAGGAGCCATAGACGGTGGGAGGGGACACTGTGCTGACTGACCGAGGATGAGTGGAGCTTGTTTCCTGACAAGCTAAGACTTACGGGTTGGATCCACAGCAGTTTTGCATGGCACGCAGAATGGCCTGCTGAGCCTCACACGTTTGTCCCCAGTGCCAGCGGCAGTGCCTGGCTCTCCTAGGCCAGCCGCTGAACTCCAGGGGCCTTGTGGTCACTTAACATGGCCTACTCGTCCTCTGCTTCCCCAAGAGTGTGTTGTCTGTTTCAAAAAGTTATAAAAATAGATTTTCAAGTTAGAAAATAAAGCTTACTGTCTTCAAGAGGCAAATATGATAATGTTGGTAGTGTTGAAGAGGGAACCAGTCTGTATCCTGGTCTGTTTGGGTTTTTGTTTTGTTTTGCTTGTTTGTTTTTTCCTGTTCCTACAGTCTCATGATTTTTTGTGTATTTGATAGGTGTGAATAAGACAGCATGAACTTTACCCCGACACGCACCCCTGTCTGCAGAAAGTAAGACATTTGTTTATTTTGAGTTGTTAAAGAATCAAGACTTTTGTGACCTCAGATCAAATTAGTGTAAGAGTTAAAAGAGTTTTGGAAACAACTTCCTAAATCTTCATTTGAACTCTACCATGTCTCATTTCTCTATTCTTACGCAGAATTTAATAGTAGGACTCATTCAAGCCAGGCATGGTGGCACGTGGCTGCAAGTAATCCCACTACTTGGAAACTGAGTCAGGGGGATTTCCCCAAGTACAAGGGCAACCATGTCTCAAACCAGGTCTGTGTGTACACCTGTAGTCCCAGAATTCGGGGTACAGGCAGGAGGGTCGCTATAAGTTCAAGGCCAGCCTGAACAACATAGTGAGAGCCTGTCTGAAAAAAAAAAAGTCCAGAATAAAAACTCCCAAACCCCCAGGATTTATTCAGTGCGAGAGGCCCTTAGGTCCTGGGTGGCAGAGAACCCGTATCCAAATGTAAGACTCACTTTTCGGTTCTCCACCAATTTCCCAATGACTCCTCTTTATTCCTCAGTGCCACAGCTCATCTGCAGCAGTTGAAGTACTTCTTGGCTTATATATTAACCTGTTTCCCAGTTGAAAGACAGCTTCTATTGGAAATATGGAGCGTTAAATAAAATAGCATTTCTTTCTTGAGTCAGATTTTATTGGAACATTTTAGGTAGACATAATGATCACATTCATCATAGAGAATTTGTACCTTTACATGAGATAACTTGATTCTTTGCTTTCCATTCCATCCCCCTCCCTTAAACCCTCTTCCATTCTCCATTTATAAAAGCTGTATTTCCATTTTTTTCCTTCTCCTTTTTAAAAATTTTCTTTCCTTCTCTCTCCCTTGTTCCCCTCATTTGAACATTTTCTTCTACTTCACAAGTAAAATAGTATCTGTCATAAACTTTTTCAATTTTAATTTGTAATATTGGAAACTGAATCTAGATGTTTGTGCCTATTATGCATTTACTGTACCATTAAGACCAGAAAGGCTTCAATAATTGAGAAAAATGATTTTCTTCTTTATTCTGCTTGATTTTTTAATTTTTTCCCTCAAAAGTGAGAATTGGACCTGGGGCTTTCATGCCTATGTTCTACCAGAGTTGCCTCCCCAGCATGAGAATAAAAATAAATGTAAATACAAAAATAAATAAATAAATAAAAAAATAAATAAAAGGTAGAAAAGAAGGTAGCTTGTTAGTGTGATGTTTTATTTCAACCTATTCATGATTTAAACTGTTTTTAATATCTGCTGGAGATACAGGTGCAAGAAGCTAAAATGTTCTCTTCTGTCTAGCTTATTTTCCCCTGCTATTTTTGAATTTTCTTAAAAACTTTGCCAGTTGAATCCATTAGTTTACAGGAAACCCCCTGATGCAGTGGTACACTGTGGGGAAAGAGTTACAGTCTATAGTCCTATAATTGCATCTTAGCAATTCAAAGAGTCTGTGCTATTGAAGTGTGTCTTCACAATTGTTTCTCTCTCTCCCTCCCTCTCTCTCTCTCTCTCTATATATATATATATATATATATATATATATATATATAGATAGATAGATAGATAGATAGATAGATATAGATATATAGATATAGATATAGATACCCCTCTCTCTTGTTAAGTGAAAGAGAAAAGCTAGAGGAAGCTGGGCTTAGAATATCCCCTTTCCTAGAATACTTCAGTTCTGGTAAAACCTCTGGCTTGTAAAACTGTCTTTAAATTATTTAACATAGTTTCCCATAGTTAAGGATAAGTGAATGTTCTAGGTATGCAAGGCATGATAAGAAACCACTGTGTATCTAAATAAAAAAAAAAAAACGGTAAAAGACAAGAAGTTATTCATGCCTTTCAAAAAATTTCTCCTATTTTTAAGCATACTTATCCTATAGTTCTTGTGACTTTCTGAACATCTTCTAGAATCCTCTTTTGTATCTTTGTGAGGCATGATTGCTATTGCAAGCAGCATCCAATGAAAAGGCAAGCTTATAAAAACATTGCTGTATGTCTGTATTACCTTCCCCATTAGATCTGGCACTGCAGATTTCTGATTCTTCCCCAAAGTCAAAATGACCATGAAAGATAAAGTTTGATTCCATTCAGAATACTGAAGCACCCAGGATAGCACAACTGACTCTCAAGGAGGAGGACTTGTAGAAATGTTCCAGCAAATGACACAAATGATGGTGTTAAGTGTTTGGAAGCTGGGGAGAGCTCTCAGGAAAATCAATGACAATATGTCTTTTATTATATTTTTTAAAATTTAAATATATACCATATACTTTTATTATGACTTGCATTTCAGAATTTGCTATTTCCTTCCAGGGAAGTCTGAAGAATAGCATATTTTTCTATGATGTTTACCCTTGAAACCCATTTGGGATCTTTGAAGAGACTAGCATAGCAAGGGAATTCCTTTAAGAACACTTCCTATGCAAAATAGAAGAAAGGCATCTATGAAGGAATGCTGGGAAATGGATCAGCCTGATTGCTGGGCTGGACCCGAGGCCCTTTCTCTAGCATAGCAATTTGAGGAAGGACATCATAGAAAAGTAAAGAATGTGACAATTACTTCCTTTAAATAGCATCCATGTCTGAGCACACCTTGGACAATTGTCTCTCTCTCTCTCTCTCTCTCTCTCTCTCTCTCTCTCACTCACACACACACACACACACACACACACTCACACACACACACACAGTCTTCCAGCATTAGCAGTCTTCCCAGTTTTTAGTTCATGGAGATTGAAGCAAATAATATTAATAATACAAGTATACCAAAATGATATTAGGGTCAACCTTAATATCCTAGTCACAGAAGTGCTATAAAGAATCTTAACAAATTAAGTCCAGTAGTATATATAAGGAAAAATAAATAATAGAATTGTCTTTGTTTTGAGCCTGTGAACTCCTAAAGACAGTTTGTAATTTCTTGTCATCTTGAAAAAGAACTGCACAAGTGCAAAAGTGGCAAGGTTTTACATCCATTAAAGGTAGTAAATGTAGGTAAATATATACATTCTATAGAGGGAGTGCAGGCCAATTAAAAGTAGGAAAAATAGAAGTAGAGACCTGGCCAGTGAAACAGCTCACAGAGGTGACAACCTTAATGGCTACTTCTACCTTTCATATCTCTTCTCTTTTAGGATAATGTTAGGTCTAGGCTGTGCTATTAAAAACCTGTTGGAATCTTCTGCAAGAGTTGGAAATAGCATTTTCTTATTAATCACAGGTGCAAGATTTTGGGAACTGATTTTTTTTTTTTTGTACCGGGTATCAAATTCAGGTCCTGTGCTAGCCAGGCAAGAACTTATGCCATTGAGCTATGTCCCCAGCCTCTGAGAACTCATCTTTTGCACATGTGTCATGGATTTCTATGACAGGTCTTTACCACCCAACTGGATAGCCACACCCTAATCTCTTGCCTCTGTAGATTTTATTCAAAAAATAATATAAAATGAACAAGTCAATTCCAACCACAAATTAATGTTTCCACTTTTTTACAAACATAGTGGAAATCTAATAAATATGTTCCATGGCATCACAGCTTAAACTTGCCAACAGGATATCATGTCTGCATCTTGTACAGTGAATAACCACTAAGACAATGATATGCAATGTGTATATTATTGTAACTGTCCTACCTAATTGGTTTTGAAACTGTCTCATTATTATTTGTTTCTCAATAAAATTATTCAAAAAAGGATCATCTTGATAAATTTTGAAAGAATTTTTGGTAAAAAATATATTTTCAGTTTAACAAAAAGTATTTTTAGACGCATTGTAGAATGCTAAAATTGGTGAGTGGATAAAAGTGGGAAGGAAAGAGGGTTTTCAAGGCTCATACTACCTCTCCTAAGTTTTTTGTAACCTCCCCTAGCAGTGATAATTCATGGTGTTGTAAACCCGGCAAAAGATACCTTAGGATTAAAAAAAAAAAAAAAAACTGTGGTGTGATATGATAAATGACAAAGAATGTGCCACTGTTTTATGGTATTTTTACCAAAACTGCATAATTTCAATCATGAAAATGTCAGGTAACTCCAAAAGATGCAATCATTCTATACATAGTCAGAAACTGAAGGGATAAAGGATCTTCAACAGGATCATCAGATGACAAAAATCACAGAACATACAACAATTTGAATATGTGTTCAGTTAAGGATACTGGACCAAAGTTAATTTCCTTGTTTTGATAAATGTGTTATGGTTTTATGTAATATTTTACATTGAAGAATGGTGGGAGAAAGACATTAAAAGGTCTTTGTTAAGTTTGGTCTAGAGCTGCCCTCCACATATTTGAAATTTGGCCTAAAAGTGATGTAGTTAGCTTTAACCTAACTTGAAACAAACCTGACACAACCTACTTTGATAACAAGCAGCTGAGTCTCAGCAAACCACAAACAACCAATTCTTCAATCATATTCAAATGAGACAGACTGTCTCTAGGTCTAGCTTCCATTTTCTCTAATCACATCCTTCTCCATATAATATGGCTTGAATGGAGCCAGGCAGTTCAAACCATTTTTGATGTATATTTCAATTCCATTCTAGAAGGGTCAATAAAGCCAATTCAGATCTGAAAAACTGTGTTTTAGTTTTGTCTTAATATTCTATTTTTCAGCTTTCCAGTAAGTATAAAAGTAGCTGAAGGCAAAATAAAATACAGTACCAGAATTTTTATCTGATAATAAAGACTTTCTTAATCTGATTTTAAACACACTGCAGCTATCGCAGATTGTCATGATTGGGATTTTTGCAAGGTGAACAATATAGTACAAGACATTATAGTTTTATAATATTAGTTTATGAGCAATTATCCAAGAATCATATACAAGGGCAGTAAATCTATCTACACACCAAATACTAAAGACTCCAGCTAAGGGCCTAGATCCTGATCCCTGTGTGAGTCCAGCTGAAAGACTAGAGCCCAGAACAAAGTCTCATGAAGGCCTGCTTCACTGATCTTTGCTGGAAAAGCCCAAAGGTCAGTGGTGGAAGCTAGGAAGTCTATGCCAGTGGGAAAAAGTATTTGTACTAGCAGATTGAGGGATCTGAACTGGAGCCAGGAAGCAGCGCTCAATAAGTACCAGTGCTCTCCCAAAGGTACCATAGTGTGTCAGTCACTTTTCACTTGTTGCTGGGACAAATACCAAGCATTCAAAATGGAGGGAGGAAGGGCTGGCCAAATAGCTCAGTGGATTAAAGAGCCTGCAAGCAGGTACAGGGGTCAGAGTTTGATCCCCGGACCTCTGTGCCAGCCCCACCACCAGGGTGTGTTGAGACTGGGCTTGGTGGCTGGCATCTGTAATCCCAGCTCTTGGAATGCTGTAAACAGGAGAATCACTATGAGTCTGATCTAGTAGTGTTCAACCCTGTAGACCCTTCCCTAAAAAATACAGAAAAAAAAATTGGAGGAAGGCGCTGGGGGTGTAGAACTCACACAATGGCCATGCTCCCTTCTTGCACAGGATGAGGAAGTTTACACACTAAGAATCCCAGTTCTCTGCTGAGTCGCTTAATGGTGTCACCCAGGACACACAGCCATCCTCAGCAACAGTGGGGTCCTGAGCTACTCCAGCAATGAGAAAAGCCGAGTTCCCATCAGGAAAGCCAATGCAAAAAGCTTCCTTATAAGTCTGAGCAGTGCACCATCTTCCCCTCCAGAGCCAGAAAGCGATGCTCAAGATGAGGACCAGAGCTTCCCCAAAGTTCATCAGGAAAGCCAGCATGACAAGGTCCTCCATCAGAGCAGCCCAAGAGAGCTAGCAGCTTCCAGCAGCTCCAACACCTTCAGCACCCCTAACACCATTCTAGCGGCTTCTGTTCTGCCTTTATGCTGCAGGCTACAATCCTCAGGTGGGCCTCCACACCCTGCATCACACGGGTTTAATTCAGCTGGGTGTAATAAGTTGAACACCGGTTAGAAATCCACTACACAGCGAGTATATATTTATTGTAAAAAAGCGAAGATTTTCTTAATGAAGTTCAAAAAATGATGCCTTCCATTTGCACCGTTACTCAGAATTTTATAAAAGGGCCAGTCATTTTGAAAACAGCAGAAAGCTAGGCCGGGTCTGATATCTCAGCAGAGTAAAGAGCCTGCTTAGGCAGAGTGCAGCGGCAGGGGTTTGATCCCCAGCATGCCGTGCCAGCCCTGGCCCTGGGGCATGTTGAGATGGCTATTATGGTGTGCTGGAGCACACCTGTAATCCCAGCACTTGGGAGGCTGAAAACAGGAGGATCACTATGAGTCGGATCTATGTAGTGAGACCCTGTAAACCCTGTCCTAAATACAGAAAAACAAAAACAAAATCAGTCAAACAAACAAAAAACCAGAAAGCCATAAGAATTTTAAGATTTGAGGAGAAGATAAATGTTTGATAATGTTAGATGGTATAGTTTGTAACTTACAAAACATTAGAATTATTGATAATTTAGAAAGGTGGTTATGCTCATAATATAATCAAATAACTAATGAATTTTCAATTTCAAGTTCAAATTTATATTGAATTAAATAACTCAGTGATATCAGCCATAATATAAATCAGTTGTCAGTACAGTTAGTGAAGTTGCTTAGTACCTTTGTGAAGAAAACAAAATAATTAGTAGCGTCAACTAATTATTGATGAAGTAAAAAATTAAAATTTTTCCCTGTGGGGAAAAAAATAATTAGTATGTAACATCTCTTTAAGTTGCCTACAAATGATGCCAAATGAAATAGAAATAAAGTACATTTAAAACTTGATATATGAGAAAAATTTGAAAAACAACTTGACTAGAGAATTGTACATTTTACACTAACATGAAATATGAAGCCACCTGTAATGAAAAGTGTGTTAGCAGCTGGGGAGATGGCTCAGTAAATAAGCACTTCCCTAGCAAGTTCAATCCCTGGTTCTGCCAAAAAATAAAAAAATAAAATTTATAGAAAAGTGTGCTAGTAATGTCAGAAGCTGAGCGGAAACACCCATCTCTGAGAAAACAAAACAAAAAGGGGGATATAAATAAAGGATGATTTTGTACTGAAAAAAAAATATGTATATACAAGATAGGATAGATATTTAGCTGTTTTCTCTTAGTTCAATGAGAAGAAAGATTTGTACTAATAGTGTTTAGACAGGATATCATGTCTGCATCTTGTACTACGGATAACTACTATGAAGTCAGCAATATGCAATGTATTAATTAATGTAACTGTCCTACTAACCTGTTTAGAAACTGTTTCATTGCTATTTTTTTTCTAATTATAATGAATAAAAAAATTTAAAAACGTGAGTGGAACAGAAAATAATGAAATAGACATATTAGTAATTTAAACATCCCAGAGCTGGGGAGATAGCTCAGTGGAATAAGCACTTCCCTGGCAAGTACAAGGTCCTGAGTTTGATCCCCAGTGCCACTCTCCCTGCCTCCATAAAAAGAAGCTGTAACTTAAACATCCTATTATGATAATTTTGGAATTTAAAATTAGAGTGGTTAAAATGAATTATTTATTAAAGAGTGCCTGGAAACATTGATAAACTACTTGGAAAGAAATAAAGAAAATCTCTTTAAATAGTATGTGAAAATAGATTCCAGATGAATTATAGAATTAAGCTGTAGTAGAACTGAAAAAAGAGAAAGAAAAAAATAGGACATGATTTCTTTAACTCATTTGAACTGAAGGAGGATATTTGTAAGAAAAACTCTAAGGAACAGTAGAATTACCTATACTTTACACACATATTCTACTATAATCTATACTTCGTAATCCAAATAAGCAAATAAAATTAAAAGGCAAATGCAGGGATAAGTAAAACATCATAAAATGTGGAAAGATAAATGCTGACATCTCTAACAAATGTAGATATCCACTAATTAATAGAAAAAAGAAATTTCTCTAGAACAAGGAAGCATGAAAACCATAAATGGTCATTAAGCATGGATTTGTCTAACCTATTAGAAAATAGAAATTATGCAAGTTAACAGATAAGTATAAGCTATGTTTCACTAATTGGCAAATTTTTTCACATTCTACAAGTACAAAAATGCTAATGAGATGTACTTTTTCACATACCTTTTGGCATATGGTAAATCAGGGTACTTAAATGATTACATTCTTGGGCTGGAGAGGTAGCTTAACTGCCTAAGTGTTTGTCTGGCAAGAGCAAGGACTCAGGTTTGGTCCCTGTACCACATGCCTTGCTGGTCACATGCCATGCTGGCCACTGAAACTGGGCATGGTGGCTGAGACAGGAGGATCACTATGAGTCTGGGCTGTTTAATGAGACCCTGTACCAAATAAATAAGTAAAAGATTTAAAAAAATAAAACAAATTACACCCTGAGGCCTAACAAAAGCATCAATCTATTTTATTTTCTTTCTGTATTGTAGGGAAGGGTCTACAGGTGTTTAGAATCTCACTACTAGATCAGACTTGTAGTGACCCACCTGTTTAAGGCCTCTCAAGAGCTGGGATTACAGGCAAGCACCACCATGCCCAGTCTCAATTGCTGTCTCAGCACGCCCTAGGGGTGGGGCTGGCAAGGCAGGCCCTAGGATAGAACACCCAGTCCCTGGGCCTGCTTGTAGGTGCATTAATATGTTGAGCTATTTGGCCAGCCAAAAGCATCAATCTAAAAGTCTAGCTATAGGAGACTTGTTAGATTCTACTTCTATCCACTGTTAGATATATCTACCCTCACAGAACTGTCATGCATAGTTCCTAACAGCTGCTTTTCAAATGAGGAAGTTGGGTTATCTGTCAAGAATAACCCAAGGCAAGGTTTGAAAAAAGCATGTGTTGGTTTTCTGATTATAATGCAAGACTTGGAAGTATGATGTTTACATAAAACTCTAAAGAACTGATTGATATAAAGCCTTTACTGCAAACCCCTGTTCTGAATATTCAACATCTGAATATTGATGAAAAAGCTATTAGTATAATAGGAAGCTTCAACTACAAACGTGTTTGTTATGATCCCAGCTTTAAAGTATTAGAAACTTTAAAAAGCATATTTCTATTTTCTGTTGACTTTATATTACTTCTTCCCTGTCCTTTATACACACACACACACACACACACACACACACACACACACACACACACGAAAAGAAAATACGTGTATAACCCAACATAAGATTGGTACTATTTTGTAGAAATCTTCAATGACCTTTAAAATAAGTGTTCATCTAATATATTTTATATAGTCCTGCATAACTATCACTTTGAGAGCTCTTTATGGTTCATCCAGGAGCATACTGCAACTTCTCATGCCCTCTGAATTATGCTCTTTGTTATTTCCTATATACTACATCTGGAGGTATTAAAATATTTCAAATTTGAGCCGGGCGTGGTGGCACATGCCTGTAATCCCAGCACTCGGGAGGCTGAGGCAGGAGGATTGTTGTGAGTTCGAGACCAGCCTGAGCTACAAAGTGAGCTTAAGGCCAGCCTGAGCTGCATAGTGAGACCCTGTCTCAAAAAAAGACAAAAAAAAAAAAAAATATTTCAAATTTGTATAGCTAGAAAATATTTTACCTTAGTTTTCAAAGGTATGTTTGCTAAGCATAAAATTCAAAGAGGATAGATTTTTTTCTTTCAGTCCTTCAATTAGTCTAGTTTCTCACACACTTGGTCATTTCTTTTTCTTTCTAATGTAGAATAGGATGCTATTTAATTTTGTTCTTCCATAGCTAATAATTTTTATGTATATGCTTTAATTATTTTTTTCTTTATAAGTTTTGGACAATTTCATATTTGTGTATGTTGGTATGATTTTATTTAAATTTCTTGTGCAAAAGGTTCATTTTTCTTGGAAATGTGGTATTATAGGTTGAATTAAATTCAGAAATTTTAAATCTTTAAATATTTACTGCTTACTCCTTTCTACTTTGAGAATTCTAACTATATGAATACAAAGAAAAGAAAGTAGCAGTTAATGCTTACAATTTTGTTTTCACTCTGATTTCTTTCCTCTCTTGAATTTCTTATAACTTCTTAGTTATTGTTTTTTATTTAAAAAAAACTTATACGTTTATATCTGGTAACCTGAAAAACTAATTTGCACATAGCATCATGTAATACAGCAACCATTGTTGGGTTCCTACTTCTTTGTTTAGTGAAATCTTGTATCATGTATAATGCTGTTTTCTTCTATCACTATGTTGTGTTCTTTAAAAAAATAATAAAAAGTACAAACAAAAAATAAATAAAATTAAAAAAATAAAGTATTCCTGCTATAATCTTGCCTAAGTTTATTTCTGAAAAAGGAAAGGGAAAGTTCTCTTTAATAGTTGTTTTTTTATGCTCAACTTTCTTTGTGAAATTTCCTCAGAGGTAAACTCTAACAGAGGTAATTGTTTTTTTTTTTTTTTTAAAGCATTTTTTAAAAAAGACTTACTGTCCTCCCTTTCCTCATCTCTCTTTCTGCCAGAGATACCTATCCATCTTTGCCTGTGCTCGCTGAAATATGCCAGGTCCTCAGAGAGCACCTCAAATTTACTCCTAAACAACTATGGCTTTATTTCCATGTGAATAGTGGGAAGAGAATAGGAGAGAGAGAAAAAGTACAACATTGTACACCAAGTGAAATGTAGAGTTCAGCTATTATCTAATGGATTTGATCACAGTAGGCGGCCAATCTTGATAATTGTTTTAAAGGAGTTTTCCTCAATTGCGGTGCCTAAGGGTGGGGTGGAGGCTGGAATGGCTAGGCCAGGACTGAGGTGCTGGAGTCAGGGTCGCCATAACAGTTGGGAAGGAAAAAGACAAGAACTGAACAATAACAAAATGCATAAACACCACAAAAGAGCACGTGACTCCTGGGCTCTGCGCTGAAGGTAAATAGTAAGAACATTGTGGGGCCCCCCATTCATATACAGATTTTCAGATTTGCATAGTAAAGTCTGACTCTGTAACTACTCCTCTATTGTTTTCTATGTGTTGAGAAAGACGAACTCCATTGGGAAACAGCCTGACCTGTGCATTGATAGTGAAGATGAGGCAAGTACGTTAATTATATTAAAAGTTGACACCCATTAGAAGGCTAACTTGGGGCCTAGAAAATAAAATGACTGTGCAGATATTAATTCTTTAATAATTGTCTTCCATGTTTATGAGAAGGTTGAAATTTTGCTGTTCATAGATGACGCTGAGGTAAGAGTGTGGTTGCCTTAAAATTTATGATCCAATCAAGGTTCCTTTTGAGAATTCAAAGGGTCACAAACACAGGAAAATGGAAACGTTTGTTTGCGCTACCTGGGAGCCTCTGTTCTGCTTGAGCACACAGAAAGCCTGGGGAAATTTGGCTGTGTTGGGACTAGAAAGTGACGTAGCTCTCTTATGAGTCAGTCCTATGAAAAGCTGGGGTGAAAAATTACTAGCAGTGCCATCAGTGAAATGTGCCTCTAAATAGCTCTCTTGACATGTACAGACTTCTGAAAGGTGATCTCACATACTCAGCAGGAAGGACACAACAATAAATAACACAAATAAGGAAAGTCTTAATTCCAGTTTGTGATAGCTATTGTATTTTTTTTTTTTAAATCAGGTTAAGAATGTCTTTATTGTCGGATGAAGAAAATTCTGTCTTTTATTCTGTAACTTTGCTTTGTTCTTTTCTGGTGAACATACAAGTCACTAAGCTGAGAAAACTCAGCATATGAGCAAAGGTAGGAGGGAAGAAGGCAAGGCAGAATGTTGGCTACACCTGGGGGCTGTAACCTACTGAAGAACACCTGCTAGGAGTCATGGTGTTCAGGGGGATGGTAGTCAAAGAGTTAGTCTCTTGAAAGGGAAGGTTAAAGAAAAGAACAGTAACAAAACAATAATATCTAATATCCAAACAAGGGGAAGTATGGCCCAGTTAAAAGCCCAAAGGAAGTTTGATTGGTTTTTAATCCCTGACACAAGAAGTGTCAAGAGACAGAATAAATGCTTCCCTGGAAAGCACAAGGGTTTGAGTTCAATTCCTGGTTCTGCAAAATAAATAAATAAATAAATAAATAAATAAATAAATAAATAAATTGCCTTGGGGGATATGAGGATTAAAAAACTGAATGAAAACATTCTCAGCTAGAGAAGACTATAGATGAGATAGCCACATATGTCTGAGGTGTTTCTATCTTTTGGGGAACTACTGTACCAAATCAATGGTATCCCTGAGACTTCAGCTTGGCTCAAGAGTTCTCATGACATTAATTTTCATAAATGAGGTAATATGAAGGTAATTGATCTACTACCCATCCATGAAGAGAAGTGAGGGGGAAATGAAGTTGTTTGGCTTACAAAATGCTAAGCAGATGGTTTAAACTTGCATTATAGTGACATATTTATAGATGGTTTTGATGTTGCATTCACTTAGTCTTAGACTGGGTTTTAAATAATTTGTTTTTCCAGACACTAATATCTCTGCCAGAACCATAACAACATGAATGGAGTTAGACAGCCTATAAAAGTGAATAGTTTGTAGGGGACTGAAGAGAGGGGCACTAACTTCCTCTCTACTTATCAAAATGGTTTAGGGAAAAAGATTGGTGCATACATTAAAAAAAAAACCTGAATCAGAAATATCTAGATTGAAATTAAAATGAAGTAATAAAATATATATGGATTGCCCCATACTTACCTGCTAAAGCTAGTGCACACATCTCTAACTTTTGCACCTGGATGTTTACTTCAAGCTCAACAACTTGATCTCATCTAATTAGAATATGTTTCAAAAGCAGACTGAAGTCCAAGTAAGAACAGAGGAAGGGGCCAGGGAGATGGCTCAGTAAAATAAGTGCTTCCCTGGCAAGCACAAAGGCCTGAGTTCAATCCCTGGTTACACACACACACACACACACACAAAAAGAACAGAGGAAAATACTTCTATAATATATATTATCAGAGAAAAGTAACCAAAAATGCTTGCTGGTAATTTTATTCAGAATAGGACAATGTCCTATATCCAAACTCCCAGGCTGAGTGCTTACTGCAACCAGAAACAGCAGAAGAGAGCTTGAACTTGTTTTTTTTTTTTTGTTTGTTTGGTTTTTTTTTTTTTTTTTTTTTTTTTTTAAGAAAACACAGGTTGTCAGAAGCATCTTCAGAGTCACAATAAGTAGTTTTCATGAGTGATTAGAGAAAAAGTCTCCCCAAATCTGCTTCCATTATTTTTTCTTTCACTTTCTTCTGATACCTTCAGTGGGGTTCAAGTGAGTGACATGGAAAACAGAAGCCACAGAAAACTGGCCTTGAAGAGCCTGAGCCTTTGCCTGTGTTGCCTGGGTGACTGTGTGGTCCCCACTCAGGTTACAGCCCTCCCAGGCTCTGTTTTGAATTGTGCAGACAGGCTCAGTGGCCGCTCTCTGCATGTGTAGCCCAGCAACCAGGCTACTGCAGATCCCAAGCTCTAGCCTCTTCCCTTTATTTCTTCACCCCTCCCCATGTGGCTTCCTTGGTCAAATCTTAGAACCCAATCAAGCCTTGCAGTGGACTGCCTGGAGCCTTGCAGTGTTGTATCACCCAGTTCTCCCCAGCTCTCCCTTGCTGCAAGCTGCTGACAATTTCCATCTCTCCTGTGTGCTTCCCAGAAGGCTATAGCCCTGCTCTCTGGAGATAATCCAGGGGAGGTAGGACCCAGGGAGTGGCCTTCATTTCTGAGAAGTAGGTTGAGTAACCTAGTAATATTAGGGTTCTTTATTTTCTACCTACCACTACAATTTAGCTACTACACAACCTGCATTTTAAGCAAAAATGTGTTGAGTGGAGGTAAAGTTAATAGTGCTGACTGACTTTAAATGAAAAGGCTCTTGTTTTCTAATACTTAACAATTCCACTGTACTAAGTGTATGTCAGGCCCTATCCTAAAGACTTTACATCTATTTTTCCACTTAATCCTTATGGCAACTATGTCAAGCCATGTGTCTTTCTCCTTATTTCCTCATACAATGCTTTGCTCAGCATCACATAAATAGTAGATGGCCCAGCCAAGATTTAAACTCAAGCCTTTGGGCCAGGAGCTAATCTGTCACCATTACGCTATCATGGAAACACATACAACTATAACACATTGCTTGATTGGGAAGAAGGCTTTCCTTTTGCCTTCTCATTTTTATTAGTTATTGATTGTCTGATGCATTTCGAGACCACTTTCCCTTTCTGCCAAGGCTACATTTCACTTAGACTGCATAAGATGAAGTCATTGGGAATTTAGGAGGAGGTGAGTCTAGGATGAAGGGAAGACAGAAAGCCAGGGAGAAAGTCCAAGTGAGGAGCTCCAATGTGGTTGTATAGGTCAAAGATCCCTCATTTGTGAAGGCATCAGAATGACCTGGAAGGTTTGTTGCAGCATATTTTGTTGTTCTAGCTCTGAGGTATTCCTTAGTAGGTCTGTGATGGCATCCAAGAACTTACATTTCTAATAAGTTTCAGATGACATTGAGGGTTAACACCCTGAGAACCAGTGACCTAAGATATTGCTTAAATCTAATCCAATCAGGTTGTAGGAAAAAAATCTCTGGGCCCTTCTAGCAGCTACTGTTACTCATGCTGCCTCTGAAATGTCCACTCAAAGATCTTGGATTCTTGTTCAAAGGCAAACAAGAGATCTCAGGAAAACATGAGTCTTAGGAATGATTGATGGTCCTGGAGCCCCTCCAAGCCCCACTTCAACAACTTGCTCTAAATTGTGCCTTTTGCATATCTGAATTTTCTCATGAAGCCTAGGATGAGTCTGATTGTTCTCATGAGATCTCTGTGATGCATTTCTTTTTCTGGGATTTCTGAACTTTTTTTCTTCTAGATTTTGAACTGCATTCTAAACTCATTTGCATGATTTCCAGTTCGTGCAAGTGAGAGAATCATGCGACTCTGCTCCTTGGTCCTATTTATCTTGGCACTAAATAGGTTTCAGTTTCACCAAAATATGACAAAAATCTTTTCAGCTTTATCTCTTTTCTAGGACTTCCATGCAAAATAACATAGGAGGAAAAATTAGAAGGGAGGACAAGGTTATTCAATGAGTTGGTCAAGGATTAAATTTCCATAATGATCTGTCCTTAAGCCATGCACTCAAGACTTACCCTGCTGAGGATCCTATCAAAGTCTAAGTCATGGTGTACGGGCCAGTTAATGTCTGATTTTCACCACATTGAGTTCCATGAATTAGAGACCTTAGAAGTGCAACTGTGTCCTATAATAGTGTCCCACACAGGGATTCACTGCAGTTCACTGGGGCCATGTGTGGGAACTCCATGACAATCACAGTTCTGTGTACACTATGTTCAGGAAATACTGGCTCCCTCCAGCCCTTATATTCTCTAGGGATAGACCCAAAGGCTTATCAGAAGGTGATAGATTGGGTATAAAACCAACTTTTATGGAGAAAAGTTGGGGAATGATAGCACTGTTAAATGGTGGAGAGAAAGATAAAAATGAGTAGTTTTAGTTCTGCAAAACATGACTCTCCTGCAGCAGCAGGGTTCCCAGACAGTGGGAGGCACAATGTGTAATGTGTCAAGTTTATTGTCTTCTACCTTCTGCCATTTCTTCCCAGTGGTTCCTCCTTTATACTCTACCTCTCTATCGTTCATTTTACCTGAGACGCGTTTTTTAAAGTTGATTCTATTTAATGAGTAATTTAGGGTTAACACCTTAAAAAGGCTTTTTCATTCTATAGGGAATTAAAAAATACTTTTCTTTGAGGCAGTTTCTCACCAGGTAGCCCAGTCTGGCTCCAAACTCACGGTGGTCCTCCAGTCTCAGCATCCCAATTGTAGGCATTCGTCATCATGCCTTGACACAGCAACTTTTAAACACAGAAAAACAACACTATGCAACAGGGAAGTTTTTTCTTTTTTCAGTGTTTTATGCAATTTAATGAGAAAACATAGCAATGAAACAGTTTCAAAACAGATTAGTAGGATAGTTACAATAATTAATGTACTGCATATTGTTGTCTTCATAGCAGTTATTAGGAAGACAAGATGCAGACATGATATTGTGTCTAAACACTATTAGTACAAATCTTTCTTCTCATTGAACTAAAAGAAGGTATCTAGCCTATCTATTTTGTGTGTGTATTTCACTACAAAATGGTCCTTTATTTATATCCCCCTTTTTTTTTGTCAGAGATGGATGTTCTGTTGTTTTTAGAAACTGTATTTGGAGAAGTCTTTAAAGGATCTTTTCATACTTGATGCCAGTTCAAATATTGTAGGTACTTGAATTCAGCAAAATAACCCAATATAATCCAATGGTTCATAATAGTAGTGGGTTATCAGCACAATTGGCAACTGAATTTGTTGACTTGAGCCATTTACAGCTCAGCATATTAATATGGCATTAATTTTTATACCTTCTGGTTTAACTTTTCTGCTGGATGGTTAAGACCAAGTTACAGCAAGACCTAGATAAGTAAAAATGTAACTTTTGTGTCTGACAAGCTCAATCAAATTCCCTCAGGATTTACCCTGAAACTATGTATACCACCTTGTAGATCATTTGTCAGTGTCAGTTATCTGGATGAGTCAAGGCCATTGCTTGATCAATTTGCTCTCATGACAGAGAATTTTATAAAAATGCCACTGTTTGATCATGGCCACCATATCATACCACAATATCGAGTAGCAGAACATGAAAGCCTTCAAGACCTGAATGAAGTGACCAAAATAAGATCAAATAGTCATCAGTTGTCAATACATAAGACAGACCCCTTTCTAGGGCACAAAAGTCAAAACAGTCCCAGTTTATGCAAATTTCCACTGTGAAATTGGTGTTTTTGTGCTCTGCTGGACATACAGAAATAAAACCCTAATCTCTTAATAAACAAAAAGGCCTAATGCAATTCAAAATAATAAATAAATATACAGAAATAGACATCAAGTCTAGGGTACCTTTCCAGTGTGTAGCAGAAGAATATGAAGCTGGGAGGCTTTATTTCAATTTCCATGCTGGTATAGTGTCTGTTTTGGCAGGAGTGAGGGGGATGGAATTGAAAGCAGGGAAACTGGAAAAAAAAATATGCATGGTAGTCAAAATGTGTGTGGCGTGTGTTGTGACAGCAAGAGTCCTGGCCTGGCATGAACAAAATGTATTGGAAATGAAGGGAAGAGAGAGCCAAGCAGATAAGATGGTGTTAATTAATGGAGCCTGAATAGTTGAGCCTGAACCATGCTCAACAGTTGAATTTCCATAGGCAAGAGGAAGCTACTGTGGATTTTTTGTTTGAGCCAGGAGATGACAAGATGAAAAGTGTTTTAGGAAATTAATGAGGGAGGGTAGTTCATGTGGCTTGGAGACAGAGACAACAGAATCAACAGATCTTGGAAGGTCTTTCCAGGCCTCTTTTGCAGAAGCTGGGTCTGGCAAGGGGAATGTGGGACAAGGAACACCCCTCCTCTGTCTGCAGCATTCACACTTCTGAGGATTCGTCTTCCTAGCTCTTGCTCTCTGTGGTATGCTAGGTTCTGCTTCTCCTTTATATTTTCTGTTTTCTTCACTGGCTTCTTTATTTTTAAATTGAAAAAATTGTGTTTACTTAGAAGCATTCAGAATGTCAACAAAACAGTTGCAACTTTTCTTTAATTGCAGAGTGGTATTCAGTTAACAGAACAACAATTATTTCATATAAGCTGCATCGGAGACAGCTGAAGATGAAAAACTACCATCCCCATATATTTGTGCTACACACCAACACCAGCCTGCTTTAAATTTCCATGCCAATTTACAACCCCCATACTGTACCAGGCAAGGCTAGTGGCTATTGGAAATACCATCAGGACAGGGCTATCTAAAGACACATTCCATAGTGTGTTAACTATACAAAAAAAAAAAGAAAAGAAAGAAAGAAAGAAAGAAAGAAAGAAAGAAAGAAAGAAAGAAAGAAAGAAAGAAAAAGACACTATGCAGTTTAAAAACAAATCTTTTTTTTTTGAAATGGGGATTGAACTCAGACCCTTGTGACCCTTGTGTTTGCCAGGGAAGTGCTTATTCTACTGAGCCATCTCCCTGGCCCCTAAAACAAATCGTACACAGTCTTACATTTCAGTTTTTTTTTTTTTCTTCAAAAGGAGTGCGTTATGTACAGGGGAGTTAAATGCTTTATAGACAAGAAAAAAAAAACTGTGCTAGAACCAACTTATTCGTCATCATCCTCTTCTTCATCCTTCTCACCTTCTTTTTTCTCCTCTTCACCTTCATCTTCCTCTTTCTTTTTCCAGTCTTGATGACTCCCTTTTTTTGTTGCATCAGGTTTTCCTTTAGCTAGGCAGCCATGTGCTTTGCATCCTTCTCCTTCAGCTTAGCAGCCTTCTTCTCATGCTGCTTGTCATCTGCTGCAGTATTATTCCACATTTCTCCAAGTTTCTTTGCAACATCATCACTGGAGAGGCCAGGATGTTCTCCTTTGATTTTTGGCGATACTCAGAAGAGAATAAGAAGGCCAAAGGAGGCCTGTTTGGTACACTGGAATCCTTGAACTTCATTTTTTCTCCTTTAGGGAAAATGTAAGTTCATTTCTTTTCCATAATGAGTCTTTTTCGCTTTTGCCATATCATCAAGTATTCATTTTTCTTTAGCAAATGTGATCTTCAACCTCTCAATACTACTTAGAAAACTCTGAGAAGTTAACAGAAGCATCTGGGTGCTTCTTCTTGTGTTCCTCTTGGTAATGTTATACAAAGAATGCATATGATGACATCTTGCCTCTCGGCTTCTTAGAATCTCCTTTGCCCATGATTACTTGTTTTCTTCAATGAGGAATGCCCAGTGCCCATTCAGCTGTTACTTGCCCCTGGCACTGTCCCTTTAGAGCTCAGTGTACTGCAATGGATGTCTTCACTGGCTTCTTGTCTTCGACTAACTATTAAAGTAAGTATTCCCTAATACTACTTCCATGATCTTTCTTTCTGTCATCCATTTTCTTGGCTTCTGCTGTAATCCACATGATTGCAATTTAACCAAATTTATGTCTGTATTCTTGATGTATAGCCAACTAAATTCTCCTGCATTTCCAAGTGCCTCTTGAACATTCCCACCTGAGGATATAACCATCACTTTAAAATTAATGTTTAAAAATTACACATCATTACAGAGATCCTCAGCAGGCTCTGCCTCAGATTTTCCTCTTCCTATTAATGGAAAATAAGATCCACTAAGTTACAGAAGCTTAAAATATCAGACCTCCATCCAAAGTAACTTATCCACCCTCCAGCTCTGAGGCCATAAATGAAAAGTAACCTGGCTACCTTTTCTTTGCAGTCAGAAGTTGTCAAAAGCTGCATAACTTAACTCTCTTCCTTCATTTGGAGGTCTACACAGAATTTCAAATCTGACTTTCAGTTGTTCTCAGTGAACCCCTCGACAATGCTATGACATCATACTTTCTGTCACAGTCTGACTCTACTCAAACAGTCCTCCTTCAGCATATGATGTCAGTGTATCCTTTTCCACAAGCCTCTCAACTTTGCCGTGCATGGTTTCCATACCTGACCACCAAGTGTGCTTTATATATATACCAAATCTTACAGCCTTGTCTTCTCCTCCTTGAACTTCTTGAGAATGAAATTCCCATTGCTCCCTTACAGAATTGGCTTATAAAATCCTCTTCTGCTTTTAAAACTCATATCACATACTTTAAAAAAATTTTTTTGAGAAACAAATAGCAATGAGATAGGTTCAAAACAGGTTATTAGGATATTTACAATAATTAAATCATTGCACATTTTTGTCTTCATAGTAGTTATTATAGCACAAGATGCAGGCATGATATCCTGTCCAAACACTATTAGTACAAATCTTCCTTCTCATTGAATTAAGAGAAAGTAGCTGTATATCTATCCTAACTATTTTGTATACACAGATATATATTTTTTCCTGACATGAGGCTGTTTTCTTACTTCCCTTGCAATGGCTGCTATATTTTTTAATTTCATGCTATAATTTTACACCTCATTTTTCTATGGGGATTGTAAGTTTCCTATAGAAGGTATGCTAAAAGCCTATGTTTTTCTGGCAGCCAGAGGATGCAGCTAGAAGTAGACGCTACATCAACGTGGTGACAAGTAAATGAAGGTACAATAAAGTAAAATAAAAGTACAAAAAGAAAGTTGACAAAATATCAATACAATTCACAGAGTGAAAGTCAGTCTAGGGTCAAGCAATAATTAGCACCACTGAGGAAAGGTGGTCATTTCTGGTTACATTGGAAGTATCTACAGTACCTTTAATGCTTCTTCAGGCAATTAGAAAGTTGTGAACACATAGGTATAATTTGCTGAGATGACTTCTGTACTCTTATGCCAAGGGTAATGTTGATTCCTTTGTCATATGCAGGTTATCAAATTCTAAATTTTATTAAAAGACCAAAACTTCATTCTCTCCTCAAGACCTTTTGTTTATTTTATATAGTGGAGGAAGATGTAACATGAGCCTGAATGGGCTTATTTCAAAGCACGTGTGTTGAACAGTAGTTCTTGTTCTTTTATTTTATTGGCTGACAGGAACCAAGGAAAATTTATGGCCTGAAGTGGTCCTAAGTCTGGTTTTTGTATTAGTGTAATGGGCTCTGACTGTACAGGGAACTCGCAGGCAGAGCTTGTGCTTCATGGCTTCTCGAAAGCTCTATATAATTTTCAAATTTTCTTGTTTTGGGGCAATGATCTGGCAATTGAAGTTAAAAATTCTTGTCCCAGTTCATCCTGGACCTTCCATAATGAAAACCAAGAAGTGGCATCGTACATGTTATACAGCCACACAGATATGAATGTAAATAGAAGGTATGTGTTTTAATAGCATTTTTAGCAGTGCCTTCAGGAATTTACAAAATTATAAATCTTAGTGTCCTGGTTAGAATTACTACCTCCTAGATTCTTCTTATAGCACTCTTTGAAGCACAACACCAACAAAAAACAAAGCATAAGGGATCATTGAAAAGTGCAGTGACAATAATTAGTGAAATAATTGAAACTCTTTTTAAAAATAAAGTAATAATCCCTTAAATTTTGTCTCATAACCCTCCATGGCATTATGATTTTCCTAATCCTAAAAGAGTTTGCAAACAGAATATTACTTCTGACATAATCTTAGAATACTAGTAATGGTTTGCTATTAAAAAACAAGTAGCATTAAATAATGAAGATCCTTGAGAGCAAAAGAAAGCCTGAGAGTACTTTCTGCAGAGATTTTGTTACTTGAAGATGAGATCATGACTAAAAATATTAGAAGGGGAACACTTTTCATTGAAAAAGCATAGCTATAGCCCCATATTACTGGAGGATAAAACAGACTTTATTGTTATGCTTTTGTGAGTGTTTAGTTCTCCACTTTTGAATGCTTTTGGTGGTAGGAGAGTTAGTAAAATATCTCAAGGTTTCATAAACCAGTGCTCATAAAAGCAATCCTTGAAGTGAACTGAGGAGTTAAAATGAGGAAGCAAGTACAAGACATGTGTGAGATACAGCATGTGACATGGAAAAGGCTTGCTAAGAGCATCCCTGAGGAACAGATGTTCACAAGTGATGCTGAGCTCCAGGTCTATTTGGAAATGATGAGAAGTAACTCACCCAAGTCCCTGAACCCTGCACTGTAGTAAGAAAGAATCTCTGTTCAGTGAGGTAGCAGACAAAGGGCACTTGGAACTTGAAGGGAACAGATGAGGATATAATAAATGGAGGGCATCTCTTATACCAAATATACAGTGGTTCATGCATTTAGAAAAAAATTATTGACTTTCAAAATAAAGAAAAAGAAAAATAAGAATCAACTCTGGGTTCAGATAAAAGGAATATAGTCCAATGAATGATGAAAAGAAGAAAGAATTGGGCATTAAGAACTATTAGTTCTTGTCCAGGCCCCATACCCATTTTCTGTTTAACCCGCTTAAATGCTGAGAGGCTTCACATCCTCATGGTGCAAGAAACACTGAATAATCTGTCCTTAGCCAAGAAGCAAATGACCATCACTGTGCTGTCTTCTATATCAGTGAATGGAAATGCTTCAAACTTAATTCTTCAGATTGGAAACTGTGATCAATCTAGGTTGTAATTTTCTACTCACCTCCCCACTCAGATAGGACTAAATTCTACCCATTCTATTTCCTACATAATTATCAAAGGAACTCACATAGCTCTATTTCCACAGATCCACAGTGGCCCATGCCTCTATGCTCTGTCCCTCAGAATACTTCAGTCATTTGCAGTGAATCTCCCCAAATCTTCTCTACCCTCCTCCCAAACCAATCTCCCCTCACAGCAGCTTCAAGGATGCACACTAAAGACACAAATCTACTTTCACTTCCCTTATTAAAATTTACCCTGTAAGGTATGCTTCTCCTAGGAATGTTTTAGAACCTGCTTGTTTGTCTCTCTCTGTACTGTCTATCCAAGAGTCTTCTAAGTTCTTGTCCTCTGGCTGCTGTCCATCAACCTCACTAGCCCTGGGTCCTCTTTATATCACCCAAGTCTACTTGGCTTCTTGAGCTCTTAATTGCAGGAACTCCTTCTTAGGTGCTTGACTCTAGGCCAGCCACCTCTGGAAGGGTTTTCATATTTTATACCCCACTCTAGCATGTCGACCTGTCATTATTTTCTTGAAGGCAAAACTAGCCTAAAAGTTATGTTCAGATGTTACCACCCAGAACCTATCAAAGGAACCTTATCTGGAACTATGTTTTTGCTGATTTGACTAAGTTAAACATCTCTAGATGAAATCATTCTGGAATTGAAGTAGACATAGGTATTTGAGCCATAAACACAGAGAATAAGATTCATGTAAACACAGGTGAAAATCAGAGTAATGCAGCTCCAAACCGAGAAAAATATAATTGTAGATATAGACATGTAGATACATAGATATAGGTACAAAATGATACCAACATCCAAGACAGAAAAGAGAGAATTCTCTCTGGATCTGTAGCAGAGTGTACAGCCCTATAGACATATTGATTTCATACTCATGGCCTCCTCAGCTGTGAAAGAACACATTTTTACATTTTTGTGACCTTTTGTCACAGCAGCCCAAGAAACTAATAGAATAAGAAGAAGTCTGTATTTCTTGCTGAACCCCATTCTCCAAGAGTCAGTAGCCATACCTGCTCACCCCCACCCCTGGCAGATCAGTGTAACTGACAGACAATATGGCTAATCCTTTGGGGTCAAGGGAAACCTGTGTGTACTGGAGAGGTGGTGGTCAGGGTGACACAGTGAAGAGAATCATGGAAGTACAGGTGATTCTTCTTTCCTTCTGAAATTCAGAGATGCCACGCAGTCTCCAGTCAGCCAATAATATAACTCACATGTCTGAGTTAGACTAGTGCTCTGCTTGGGAAAATCAGGCTCTATACTCCTAATGGTAGAAATGCTAAAATATTTAACCAGCCAAGGCTATGGTTGCGTAATGGTGTCAGCCCCAAAAAGATAATAGATGCAGTCCTAGAGGGCAGAAGGAACCTGCAGATGTCTACCGTGGTGGAGATTTTCTCTTTAGCTATGGGATCACAGAAAGATGCGAAAAGGAAGAGGGAAACCCTGGAAAAGGACAAAGCTGGAGGCCCAAGGAGCATTCATCAGTAATGTGACACCTGGCACACTCTCCCTGCTGTAGGCAGGAATGCATCCAGCCTATCTCACCACTCCCAGTCACCTGCCCTGTGGGTCTCTTTTCCACTCTAACCTTCTTCAAAGCACATTTCCAATGACTTGTTTTTCGAAGCTGTTTGAAAGAAGAAGAAGGTCTCAGCTCCAGTGTTGTAACTGTGGATCTTTTATTATGACACTTTCTGGATTCATACTGTAGTAACACTGCTTCTGAACTGTAAGTTAATTTTTTAAAAATATACAGGGTTATGTTTTATACTCTTTCCTATACTTGTCTGGGTTTGTAAAAGCTTTGTTTTCAATTTAAGATGCTTGATTATTTATTAAATATTTGAGCACAGACTACAAGTGATCATGAACAGTTCTCTTAAGTCAAAGTCATTTTAGGGTCTTCTAAAATGCTAATAGATAGAGTCAGAACTATTTAATAAAATGACATGAGTAGATTATAGAGGTCAGCTGTTTTATAACTCAATAACAGTTTTCCTCAATAATTGGTATATATAGAATTAATATTAGATTAGAATGCACCTTCTTCAGCGCTTTCCCATCTACTTGCTCACTAGCTCACTGTAATAATCTTTTTGGGTGAAATATTTATTTGAGATTAAATAATACTTTAATATGTTTAAAATTTATAAGGAACCTTTAGGTGATAAATAGCTTTCCAAACATATTTGGTTCTTAACTTTGGAATGTGAGGGTTTTGATAGTATTAACCATTTTATCTAATCTAGTTTTCACTTGTACTTTGTAAGATTCTTATCCTAAGATGGATAAATTTAGACTAACAGAGTACTGATAATTCCAGGTGCCACATTCATTTGGAAGTCTCAGAACTGGAATAATTCTTCTGATGTCATGATCTGCTCCCTTCTCTTCCCTTCCTCTCTTCCTAATTTCCTTCCTTCCTTCCTTCCTTCCTTCCTCCCCCGCCCCCTCCTCCTCCTTCTTCTTCCTCTTCCTCCTCCTCCTCTTCCTCTTCTTCTTCTTCTTTCACACAATAATATATTCCTGTTGAAGCTAGGAATCTCATTTTACTCACAAGGAAATAAACTCAGACATACACCTTATATCATGGATTTTCACAGAGTAACAAAGCTGGGAGCTGTGTTTGAATGTGAGGGCTTCTGTAGCTCACAATGTCCTGGATGCAGGCTTATCCAAAATCCTTTCTTACGGTTACCAAAGAACTCTAGAATCAGGGATATGGATGGGATCCTAGATTCTTTTAACTTCATCTAACAGTTGTGTCAATTTGACCTACTTTGTCACTAGTGAATCCTCCTAAAAAGTTATTTTGGGAAAAGGATCTGCTCTTAAGAAGAAAGCACATACAGTGAAACACAGTTGCACATCCTGAAAATTGAATGTCCAATCCCTAATTCCTAAATGAAGACACTGCATCCCTGAAAAGGGAGGAAGGGCTCAGCTTCTGAGCTCCCATCCCTCACTGAATGCCATGCCAGACATGTTCTTTTTCATATATTTAATCCCTGGATCCACATGGTCAGAAAAAAAGGCCTTATAATGATCCTAAGTTGACCTTCTGCATGGTCTAGAAGTAGTAAGTCCAGGTGAGAAAGGTAATGTCATGCTGGCCACATAAGTCTACATTTTCTGGCCCAGATTGAAATTTCAGGGTCAGCTATCTTTCCCAGAAAGAAGGAAATGATGTCTGGAAGGAATCTCTGGGGTTTTTCCTTGCTTGATCTAAGCCAGGCTGTTGTGGAAGTACGGGGTGGTCTTGGTGTGATCATTAAGCAATCTTTCAACAAAGATCTCTTCAATATGAGATTAGGTTTGTGGCCTATTGTTTATCTTTAATTCCAGCTAGTTTTTAGGATTAAACAAAGGTACTAGGAAAGAGAGAAAAACATCCTTTCACAGTTTCTTTTCTTATGAAGGATAAACTTCCAGTTCAACAAAGCTTGTCTTGCTCACTTACCAAAATTATTCAGAAAGGCCAAAGTAAGTAGTCCCTATTGTCATAACCTGAGCCATTCCATTTGCTTTGAGACCTGCTAGCCCTTTACCTTGATGGCTTCTCTGGACATTTTGCAGTAGACTAGGCTGATGACATGCAGGGTGCATGTTACTCTCAGTTCTTTGAACTTTCCCAGAACTTTCTTGAAATTATTTGAATTATATTAGTGGAAGATTCTATTAACTACCAAAATTTCAAACCAACATGAGATAAAGCCTCCTTAGAAGTCTGTGAGTCTATTCTACACCAGGTCTGTTTTGGAAGCTGTAGCTCATTGACCTTAAGTAGATAAAGACCATTTGTCTACTCCAATGGCAAGTTTCATTAAGCCAAACAGAAGTTTTATAGCAAGTCCCTTTTGGAAACAATATGCTTTTTGATACTTGAGGGCCTTCTATTAAATCTTATATTTATTACCCTATTTATATCACACTAGATTTCCTTTCACCTTTTTATTGAACACCCACAACTTTACATCTGAATCTACTAAAGACTACTGCAGGAAACAATTCTTTTTTAACATTTAGTGATTACTAGATTTGGGTCACTAATTAGAAATCTTAGAAAATGAATGGCAAATGAACAAAGTATAAGCAACAGAAGCGTAAGAAAATTTTCCTCTTACTTCTCCTATTAGAAATGCGGCTTTCTTTTCCTGTTGCCTACTTTTACAAAGGAGGGCAACAGTTCTTAAACAAAATGTAGCATTTACTTGAAACCAATAGTTTCCAGTCAAAGGTTTTAGGATAAATGCAGGCTTACTGGTAAATATTGGTTTAATCTTTGGGGAAAATTAAAAGCTTGTGGTTTGGGACTGACGGCAGAAGGCAGATGCACATGGATGGGGAACCAAAGGATTGGTAAAATCCCCAAATAATGTCCTCTTTTCCAGCTCCAGGCAAAAGAATCAGAACATACCCATTCATTTTCTCTTAAAGGAAAAAATTATCCCAAACGTAGGAGGCCTGAGTAAAATTCAATCAGCCTTTTTCAATGCTTTGCTAAGAGTGCTGTATATTAACTTCTCCTCATAACTGACCCACCCAAGGGTCTGCTAGAATAGAAATCACGGTAATTTGTGCTACTTTTTTGTAGAGACTGTATCTTATAAACAGAGCATAATAGTATGTTGTGTGACTCTGTTTATTGCAGAATTATAGTTCACGTGGGGATGTTTAGCTGAGTAGTGTTAAGTTGCTTTATTTCACATTTAGGATAGCTGAAACTTTTAAAAAACATTTTTACTGATCACAGCCTACCAATTGCTCATGTCTTACCCAATTCACTCATTATAAATGAGTTGCCTCATTTCCATCATTACCTGATTTTGTATGTTGCTTTCCCCCTTCTTTTTCTGACATTTACTTTTTTATAGAGTAAAAACTTAGGAGCCCCACTCTGCCATCTGTATGTGTTTTGGGATGGGATTCACCTCTGAGACCATGGAGGAGGCAGAGCAGTTAGGCCCAAAGGGCTACTTCTTCGCTTCTCACCCTTTCTGACCACAGAGAAAGAAAAACACCAACTTAAAACCTCATAGAGGACTATACAGGTCCACTGTCCAGGAGAGCCAGGTGCAGTAAGCACAACCCATATCAGAAAACACAGTCTCTACCCATATTCATTCAAGAGTTCTTGTGGTTAGCAAAACATGTGAGACACGTTTTTACATGGACTAATTTAATTATCTCTGTTGGTTGTTTAGTTTATGGTCTTTTCATATTCTGTGAAAGATTCTATAGGCAAAATGAACTAAATTCCACAATGTGGTCAAAATAAGTAACAATAGCCCAGGAAACAGGGCCAGGCAGGAAAGCCCTTCACAGTAAAATTCTACCTTGTGTGGAATGTTGAGGCCTCTGCCAGGCTGAGGCTTAGTGAATTCTCCGAAGCCCAGGAATCCTGATGTGCCCTCAATGGCAGGGACCCCTTTCCCCCTACTATGCTGGGTGATTTCCTTCAGGATCAGCTCTCAGCAATCGCCAGTGTGATTCCTCACAGTTGCCCTGAGTGAAAAGATTTCCACTTTTGCTTGTGACACTGGCTGATAGCAGGAGAAAGTAATGCTTGTGGTAGAGAGTAGGGAGAACAAATAAAAGAGGTCCTTTGGTTCTTTAAGTCAGTTGCTCTGCGTACTACTAGACGGAAGAGAGATAATTTATTATTTACTTGTCTGTTTATTCACGTTTAAAATTTATTTATTTGGTTGAGTCTCTCTACGGAGCTCAGACTCAGAGTGATCCTCCTGTTGCAGCATTGGGATTACAGGGGTGTGCCACCATACCCAGTTTAGGAAGAGATAATTTAGCTTACAACTAACCTAGTTCATATCTTTGTACATTCAGAGATATAGAACATATTGAATCATTTATTGCTGAAAAATTATATTGGCAGTGACTTGGAAGTTGCATTGGTTGTACGCCAACAAGGTACAGTTGGACATCCGTGGCAACTGTCAGATCCTGTCGTCCCCTTGCCTACGAAGCATCTTCAACCTGAACATTTGACCCTATCCATATGCTAAGACTTAAAACTGTAAAGCTTAAGAATACTAAATGTCAAGCCGGGCATGGTGGCGCGTGCCTGTAATCCCAGCACCCAGGAGGCTGAGGCAGGAGGATTGTTGTGAGTTCGAGACCAGCCTGAGCTACAAAGTGAGCTTAAAGCCAGCCTGAATTGCACAGTGAGACCCTGTCTCAAAAACAAGACAAAAAAAAAAAAAAAAAAAAAAAAAAAAAAAAAAAAAAAAAAAAAAAAAAAAGAATACTAAATGTCAGCTTTAACAAAATGAATTTAGGAAAAGCCATCTATCTCCCAATATACAATTCTGCTAATGATCCTTTTACCTTCATCTTGAAACTCAGACACAAACATTTTCTCAGTTCTGTCAGTAAACATCATCCTATTTCCTTGACAACAACTATCTCTGTCTTCTTAAGTCATTTTTTTCCCCCTTCTTCTTCTTTTTGATGGAACAGGAGGTTGAATTCAGGCCCTTACACTTGCCAGGCAAGTGCTCATTCAACTGAGCTATTTCCCTGGCCCCTTCTGTTTTAGGTCTTGAAGACTATTTTAGACTTTCTGGAGTGGGAAAAATGATAGTCTTATCTTTGTGTGTGTATGTGTGTGGTAGGGATTGGACCTTGGGTCTTTGCACTGACTTATATCCCCAGCCTTTTTAAAATTTTGAGACAATGAGCTGGGGAGACAGCTCCACAGTCTAAGAGTCTGCCTGGCAAACAAAAAGACCTGAGTTTGATCCCTGACATTGCATGCAGTGCAAGCCCCAGAACCTGGGGCACACCAGCGCTGAAACTAGGCATGCTGGGACACGTCTATAATCTTATAACTGGGAAGGCTTAGCACTGGGTATGCTGAGACAGAAAAATCACCATGAGTCTGAACTACATAGTAGATCCATACTTTCCACTCACAGAACTTTCTGAAGCTACCTATTTTGATTATTACTTACTCTTAGACACCGATCTTCTCTCCATCCCACTTTTCACCTAATAAACTTGTTAACACATGTCGCTTGCTCTGATTGTGTCTTTTATTTGTTTTCCTCTGACTGCTAGGCTCAAAGCTGTCCTGCATCTGAGCTTCACCATTAGCTTCAGGAGCAAGAAACCACAGAAACTGTGTGCTGGTCCCTCTTGGTCAACCTCATCAACTGCAGTTGAGCAGGATAAGATCTGAGACGGGGTTGAAGGTCACATTCACTAGAAAGGGACTTCAAGCATGCTCTAGGTATAGCAGCAAATGGCAGCCAGGCATTAAATTGCCTGCAGTCTCCACAGTTTGCCGCCCCAGGTCTGATACAGAGGAGCAAAGGGAAAAATGCTCCATCAGGAAGGAGCCATGAAGGCACACTCTTGGATAGTACTACCCTAAGTTTCATGAGCATTTGGAGGTATAGAAAAGCGCAAGGCTCTTTTTCTCCTGCAGAATGTATACTTGTTCTTCAAGGATTGTAAATTCATCGAACATGAGAATATTACTATTGGAAGGTTGCTCATGTTCTAGAAAAACTTATACCAATTTATTACTTGTAGAGATATTTACTTAAAAGTCACTTTATAAAATTGGTTAAAATAATTGGTTAGAACTAAAAATAAAAGCAACTAGCAATTTTATGTTAATTCTGTACCAGGATCTAAGATAAATAATTATTTAAGTTCCATAAAATTTTTCAAGGTAGACTTATTTATTGATGTCCCTGTAAGTCTCATGCACTAATAAGCGAGGCTTTTGGGAGGTGGCTAACCATCAGTGCTTAATAATGGATTACTGCACTGATCTGTGTAGCATAGTTCTGGGGGGGTTGATAGATTTATTGAAGTGGAAAGACCCACTGGAGGTGTGGATGGTGCCAGTCAATATGCTGGTAACATGGATTGAATAAAAAGAGAAAGAAGGAAGTCTCTCTGCTTCTTATCTTCCATACCATAAACCATTTCTTCTCTGCCTTGTCCCTTGACCATGCTGCTGTTTCTTGGAAGCAGCTGACTATGGCATGAACGCTCTACAGACTGTGAGCTAAGACAAGTCTTTTCTTATATAAGTTGCGACATTGGATATTGTGTCCTAACAATAAGAAAGTAGCCAAAATAGTATTATTAATTTTTTTGTTTCAATGAGAAAATGAAATTTAGGTATTTAAATATCTTTCTAAGGGACTTACAGTCAGTGAAAGGAGAAGCTCTGAGTTTCAACTTAGCTTTTTCTGCTTTAAAGATGTACTGTTACCAGGGCCAGCCAGATAGCTTAACAGATTACAGCGCCTACTTAAGCAGAGTGCAGCACAGCAGCTGGGGTTCGATCCTGGAGCGATATGCTGGCGCCGCCCTTGGGGCGTGCTGATACAGCGATTGAGGCTGACTGGTCGTGTTGGCGCACTCCTGTAATCCCAACGCTTGGGAGGCCATCTTGTACTGTGAATAACCACTGAGAAGACAACAATATACAATGTATTAATTATTGAAACTGTCCTACTAATCTGTTTTGAAACTGTCTCATTGGTATTTGTTTCTCAATAAAATTATTTAAAAAAAATAAAAACAGAATCACTACAAGTCCAAACTACATTGTGAGACCCTGTAGACCCTGTGCTAAATACATTAAAAAAAAGATGTACTTCTACCAACTAGGGATGTAGCAAAGCTAAGCACAATGCAACATGGTACTAAAATTTGTTATTTATTTTTCTCAGTGTTAGAGTAAAATCTCAGCCTCATATTTCTTGAGCTACTAAGTAAAATAGGGTGTCACATTAAGTGGGTTTTTTTTTTCTTTTTTGCTTGTGTTGTTTCTCAATGTGTAGCTTATAAAGAGAAAAATTAGGAAAGATACCAGGTAGACAGGGAATGTATACCATGTCAGAAAGTACAAATAGGTAAAGACAAAATTAATTAAAAACCAATTTGTAAAAAAAAATTAATTATATGTTGCTATCAAAAGGAAAGTATAGAGTTAATTTTCTGCTAGAATAAAAATGACATTTATGTCATGTTTCCTTATATAACTTGTTAAGTAGGTGGTGTTCCTAGCTTTCCTATATTGCCCTATGTTCTTCTATTATTGGTAATTTTGCAAATAAATAAAACTCCTTGTTTACAGCACTGTTTCAGAGATTTTTGTCATGGGAAAAGGAATACTTTTCTGCAATTGGTCCAGCCCAAATAATCCTATAGGTAAAACCATACAACAGAGACATCAAGCCTGTACATTCTATCTTGTACAATTTTGACAACTGGGAAAAAAAAGAAAAGAAGGGGCAAAGGCTAGAATTGTGCCCAAATTCCTCATCGAAAATGTCTGGGGTTTGGTTAATGCGGCATTTCTTAAGGAAGACAGGCATGAGGCTGAAATACCAACCTAGGTAGAAAGGGAGGCTCGATGTGAACCTTTCATTTCCAGACCATGAGCTGCTACAGGATGGTAGAGACTATGTGAAGGTTTCATTTCCGGGTAACAAGCTGTTCAAATTGATTCCAGAATTGTTGGTGAGATGTTGCCACAAGTGTCACCAATAAGGATGAGTAGATCCCTAAAAAGAAGTGTCATCTAATCCTGGGCCACGCAATCAGGAAAAAATAAGTGGAAGAGGAGCTTGGGGTCACACTGTGATGTCAAGAAAGTGGGGCAGTGGGACATTTTCTGACAAGGAGAAATTTGAAGTTCTGGTGCTATAAACAGTACGGGAAATGGGCAACCATAGTGTGCCACTCAGTGCTGAAAACTTGCGTGTTCTGTCTCATAGACATTCAGGTTTAGTCTCAAGGGACGAGGACACTTAGCACACCAGGGTCCTCATTTTATAGATGAGGGCATAAAGTTCCAAGAGAGAACTTTCTAGAGATTGTGAAGCCACTAGATTGCAAAGGTGGAATTCTTACTGAGTGCAAACCCATGCTCTAAGCCAGAGATGGTGAACCTTTTAAAGACCAAGTTCCCAAACTACAAACTAAAACCTACTTATTTACTGCAAAGTGCCAACATTGCAATTAAGCCTGAATATCTGATGTTTGGCTGCTGGTAAGACTTGAAACGTGTGCCAATAGAGAAGCCTCTGCATGCCCACTGAGGCATGCACCCTCTGGGCTCTCCACCACTCGTCTGGACTATCACTCATACTTCTTTCCCTATTGGACAGATGGCCTTTAAATAGCAAAGGAGGGTTGGGGAAGGATGATTCAAAATATAGTCACCTCGTAAGTGCTTATTGAGGATCATTAGAAACTCAACACCACCCTGGATCATTCCCTAGAGCTGCACGTTGGCTTTCTATTCTAGCTTCTGTGGCATCTGAGACACATAACTCCTCACGCACTACCCATGCTTGTGCCTATCCCAGCTACACAGAAGGAATATTTTGTGAAGAACCCAGATAAAATATTAAAGGGATATAAACAAACTGAAGAAAGTGATCAGAGAAGGATAATAGAGATACTGAAATCATTTGCCAAGATGGGAAATATAGTAAGAATTCAGTCTTTTTTTTTAAGGGGGAAAGAATCTGGTTTTGAATTTGCTGGGTTCGAGTTGCTTGTGAGAGATCTCTTTCTAAAATTAAGCAGCAATCCTTTTTCTTTTCTGACATCCTTCTTTTGCAATGGAGAAACTCAGATGCTGGGGCACATTTCATTTATATAGCAAGTTAAAGGGACTTTATTATAGAATTTAGTGCATTGTGCTGTTACTCTCACTTTATTTCAGCTTAAGTCTGTTTTTGAGATTATACATCTACCTTTCACAAAGGAGATTCCATTTCTCTTCTTTTTTTTCTTCTTTTTTCTCCCTGCCCTTGATTCATATCCCTCCTCTTTTCCTTTCTCCTCTCTTTTCCACTCCCCTACATTTCCTTTCTCTTCTTTGACATCTCCTTATTTGCTCCTTTTCCATATGCCCCTTTATTTTCCCTCTCTAACCTTGATTATTCTCTTACTCCAATCCTTGGTCACATTTCTTTGAGCTGATAGCATAACCTAGCTCTCTCCCATGAAAGAGACCTAGTGGAAACACGAAAGCCCTCAGGAGCCTAGAACTTCAAAAATGAGACTCAGGTAGGATGTGCTCAGGAAAGGCTTCTTGGATTTCTTCACTGCAAAGTTAAAGACTATTACAGTTCATATCTAAAATGCCCCTTGATGCTGCATGTGCTTCCCTATGGAGCTTTTAAGAATGACTGTTGCATGGTGTTGGTAACTGGAGTAGTGCACTGACTGGGTTAGTTACGGTACAAATATGTATGGGTGAAGACAAAAGCTCCACTCAGGTTCTTGGTGTGTGGCACCAACCATGAGGCCTGAATGTTGAATGAAATAAAAAGGGAAAGGGAGGCACATGGTTGCTGCTTTTGGTCAGTCTTACCATGTTGGGCTTCCACAGGAAGCTTTTGGTAAAATATTTTATAGACATTTTTATTGTGGGTGTGATTACATAAATTAAGGATGTGGACAATGCTGCATACAAGTACACACACACACAAACACACAGAGAAATCCAAGCAAATTGGAAGGCTATGAGGGAATTCACAGAGAAAATTTCCACACTGAAAAGAAAAGCTATCAAGGACCCACAGAAGGGCTGACTTCACACTACATCGGGGGCCCCTTCTTTGGGGGCCAACCTTGTTCTTCAGGGATCTCACATCCTGCAGAGGATGACACAGTCTGTTCGGAATGTAACAGTTGATGAAGAGAGCCTCTCCACAGGTTTTGCCTTCTAGTGAAACATTTGCTTTCTGATAATGCAGGATCTAATCCAATCACAAAGACTCAAAGCCCAACAGTCCATGATACTGGTGTGTGTGTGTGTGTGTGTGTGTGTGTGTGTGTGTGTGTGTGTGTGACTAAAAAGTGCTTCTCCTCTAACATGTCACCCTGCCCTGGACCTAGCTGACTATAGACTGAAACTGCCAAAAATCAACCTTTCCTTCTTTCACTTCTGTGTGTTGAGTATTTTTTCCCAGTAATGAAGAGGTAATTAAGACAAGGACCCTCTGTGAGAAGATTTTTTGAAAGGAAAGGAAGTGTTCACCAGAAATCTAGTGATCAGATTCTGTTAATCTCAAAGAGACCATGCTACTTTCCATGACTCCCAAGGGAAGGTTTTTCCTTATCTATTTAAGAGACTGTAAGGTGCTTGTTGGGGAAAAGGAGCCCATACTTATATTGCAGAACACCCAGTCACTGCCTGCTAACACCAGCTGTGTATTCGATTAGAATGTGAAGTCAGCCAGATGCTGCTTTGGGGTCCAACTCCTCTCCTCAGAAATACCCAGTTGCACAGCATCTCCAAAGTCCTTGCAGATCCCCTAGCCAAAGATACTCACACACTCATAGGATAGGATAAAAATGTAGGGAAGACCAGGCCTTTAAAAAAGTATTTCCATAAAGTATTATGGAAGCTGATGTGAAGTACTAAGAAATTCACTTAGTAAACCAGTTAGACTTATTAAACAAGATACTTGATTCACCCAAAGTAATGTTAAGTAGAGTTAGACATGGATTTTACAATCCTGTTCAAAACATACAGGGAAGGTTCCAGTAAGGGTGGCAAAATACTGGGTTGGGACAACACGCTAAGAAAACACAGGCAGAGACTTGACTATGTGTTGGTAGCACTGCTCTGCCTCCTTTTGACATCAGGCAGTATCTTATCCAGGACTTTATACAGGTGGAGGAAATACTGGAGATCTTAAGGCTATGATAGAACAGTGCAAAAATGCCTGGTTTGTGTTCTCTTTAGTAACCCTGCTTTGGAAGGCTGAACCCCGCTGGTTCATCTCCAAGAGGGGCAGTGGTTGTAAATGTCTCACATAAGCACTGTTTTTATATCCTTTACCATAGCCACTGGACTGAGCTGTTCCTTTCAGTGTGTGAATTTTCTCTTATTTATTCTTTCATAGCTCTCTAGTTTGTCTGGATGTGTGTGTGTGTGTGTGTGTGTGTGTACTTCACACAACATTATGCACGTATATTTATGTAACCACGCTCACAATAAAAACCTACAAAATATTTTACCCAAAACTTCCTGTAAAAGCCCACTGTCAAGGACTTGCAGAATGGTTGACCTTGCTCTGTGTTAGTGGCCCCTCCTCTGGGGAGCAGCCTTGTTCTTTAGGGATCTGACATCCTGCAGGGGATGACACACACTGTGCGGAATTTAACAGCTGATGAGGACAGCCTCTCTACGGCCTCTGCCTTCTAGTGGGACCTTCACTTTCTGATAACCCAGGATCCAATCCAATCACAAGGGTTCAGAGCCCATACCAGGGTGTGTGTGTGTGTGTGTGTGTGTGTGTGTGTGTGTGTGTGCTACTAAAAAGGGCTTAAGCATTCTGACAGGGATGGAAGCCAGAGCCTTGATGTCACTTCACACCAAGTGTCTTCAAAGGTACTCGTGTGGAAGACAGCAGAGAGATGCCGTGCTCTTCAGCAGCTGGACAGGACTCTGAGCAAGCAGCCTATACCTGTGTCCACCATGTGCTTGTTTCTGTTCCCAAGCAAAAGTGGAGTCACATTCCAGTTCAAAAGTTGTAGAAATTCTCTGTCTGTCTGTCTCTGTCTGTCTGTCTGTCTGTCTGTCTGTCTGTCTGTCTCTCTCTCTCTCTCTCTCTCTCTCTCTCTCTCTCTCTCTATATATATATATATATATATATATATATATATATATATATATATATCAGTGAATTAAGGCACCTCTAAGCAGGCAGATTTTATATATATATATATATATATATATATATATATATATATATATATATATATATAATCTGTCTCTCTCTGTCTCTGTCTGTCTGTCTGTCTGTCTGTCTGTCTCTCTCTCTCTGAGTTGACAGCCTATAGGTTGTTGGGCTCCGTGCAGCAGTTCTGTACTATCATCCACCCCAGATAGGCAGACATGGCAGTGACTCTTCTCTCTGTGGAGGATGGAGATGGAAAGAGCTACAGAAACTGTGTTTCTAATGTCTGAAAAATATTTAACTTAAAAATATAGTGGCAGAAAAATATAAATCTGACTTGTACACTATCAAGATGATAGTCTTGATAGCAATTTGGAAACTGCTCCAAAGTGATTCACTAAAGTTCATCAGTTTATATTAGCACTTGGTAGTACTGAAAATCCAAATATTAAGCTTGGCAGTTAAAAAAAACAAGAAGATAATATACATAGTTGCATGAGATTAAGATATGTTGCATGACAAAACTACCTACAAATACAGGTAGAAGTTAAATTTTTTTTTGTATTTTAGGGAAGGGTCTACAGGGTATTCAGGGTCTCGCTACTAGATTGGACTTGTAGTGAGTCATCTATTTACAGCTTCCAAATAAGCCAATTACAGGCACATACCACCATGTCCAGTCTCCATTGCCCTCTTAGTTTGCCCCAGGAGTGGGGCAGCACTGCAGGCCCAGGGATAGAAGCCCCAGCCACTGTGCCTGCTTAGAGGTGCCTTAATTCACTGAGCTATTTGGGTGGCCCTTAAATTTAAGATTATGAAAAATATTGACAGGAATTGTGGCAAGAACTAATGTTCTAATACATGAAAACACAAAATGTTTACAAACAGGAGCTGATTTCTAGTCCGTTATTAGTGACAAACAACTAAATAACACTTCTATGAAATTTCTACCACGTTATTGTTCAGAATTAATGTTTGCTTGCTCATTTTTTTTAGCATTGGGAGTCAAACCTATAGACTGCCCATGCCATGCAAGTGTTCTATGGTTGAGCTACTACTTCAGCCCTATCTAAAATTTTGAGAAAGAATATCACACAGAACTCGCAAGAGGGTTTTGCAGTTATCATTCTCTGACCCAGTTGGAAATTAATATGCATAAATTTTATTGAAATTATTTTGGCAAGATGTAATGTGTGCTGTAGAAACATCCTTAGACCTAGTAATTTCCTTTCTGGAACTAACTTCTAAAAGGTAACAGATAAAATTTATATGTAAAGATATTCATTGAGAAATTATTTGCAATTTGAGACAACTTCACAGTCCAATATAAAAACATAGTTGAAACAATTATGTTAACACCTAGGGTACCTAGATGTTAGTTAATGTTTTGAACGACATTAAGGTTGGTATAAATTTCAAAACACATTAATAGAAAATGTAATGTGATAACATAAATAGTATATACAATGCTAATTAATACAATATTAATTCCTATTAAAGCTGTATAGTCTGAATATCTGTATATTATAGCTGTAAAGATGTTATTATTTATTTTTTGTATTGGTTGGTTTTGGTTTTGAAACAGGATCTCACTATGCAGTTCAGGCTGGCCTTGAACTCACTATGCAGCCCAGGCTGGCCCAGAATTCACGACAATCTTCCTGCCTCAGTCTTTTGAGATCTGGGACTTCAGGCATGTGTTACTAATCCCAGCTAGTCTTCGTGTTATTTAAAAGAAAACATTTGATACTACGAAAGATGTCAAGAAGAATTTCAGTGTATTATAGCCATATTCCTCTCGATTCAGTAACTCCAAGCACTGTAGTGAATCTACACACACAGGAAGTATATAAATCGTTCCATGTAAAGACTGTACTGATAGTGAGAAAAACAATAACAATGTTGGAAGATAGATGTTGCTCTGACAGAACACTCAGAGATGAAACTTGGATGATTTTACATTTCCAGTTACACAGTGTGTGTTGAATATGAGCCAGATTGGAATTACAGGTGACTCTCTTAACTACTGACAGGACATTCAATTGCTGAGGTAGTGACACTGTGCTCCTGGTGAAGTCAGAGAATGAACAGTAAAACGAAAGGAATGCTTTTTCTCTAAGTTCCCATTATATACTTCGGAAGAGAAGGAAAAATTAGGCGCTCAACATCTGTGTGGAATAGCATTTTTAAAGCACCTGCAAGCCCGGGAAAAGCAATGCCTACCTGTCAGTTTTGATTTTTGCAGACTAGTCAGCAAACAATTCACAAGCATTTTTTTTTTTTACTTTCTTCCTAAAAACTTAAATGCAAAATACATCTAACACACAATTCTAACACAAATTGTCCTTTTGCTCTGTCTTCTGCCCGGAGGTCAGCTGCTCTTACTGCCTTGTATTTGAGGTTAAAAATATACCAGCCTGAAAGAGTATATAATGACAAGAAAAATAAACACATAATTGTGTCTGATTATTTGAGGTGGAACAATATACTTTCTAAGATTGTGGGCTTTGGAGTCAAACTGCATATTTGAATCTCAGCTCCACTCGTTATTTACCTTGGGCAACTTGCTTGATTTCTCAAAGCCTCAAATATCCTGCAATTCAAGCTAGTAGCTTGTAAATCATTTAGAGCATGGTGAGAGCTCAGAAAATGTGATCTTGCATGAATGTGAATGTTATAAAAATTGGACAGTAGAAAACATTTATTTGCATATTTAAGATATTCTAGGAATTGTTTCAGTTTCCAAAGATATGAGAATTTGTCCATTTACTGAAGAAAGATGTTTTGTGAGCACATCCTGGGTCCTGTGTGTGATATTGGTCTAGGCACTCTGGATATATATCATTGAATGACACTGACATATATTCTGCTCTGGGGAGAGTACAGAGACCCAAAACATACTACACTAGAAGATCATATGGAAGGTAAGAGGATGCTATTTTAAAAGAAGACAATGAAGAGTGGGCCTAGGCTAGAGGGTTAAACAGGGTAGCAGGCATAAAATTCTAAAATATGATATTTGCTTTTAGTAAGTTTGTATCCTAGGGAAGAAGTAGATAGGGCAGGCACCAATTTCACTGCGATCCTAAGGAAGGTAGAATGGGCCTGCCTGGGAAAAGGAGAGGTGCCTGCTGGATAGATGGGAAGCACTGCATGGGTGGAAGACAGGAAGGGGATGGAAAGCCGAATGAATAGCATGCACAGAGTCATGATAATGAAAGATGGCAATACCTGGGGCACTACAAATAGCTGGGAGGATGCGAGGACAGACCTAGCATGCAACAGTGGTCTGTGATAAGGACTTCTTTGGTCAAACAAAAAGCTGAGTGTATCCTTCAGGCAACGAACCAAAGAATAATTGAAGAGTATGAGCTGGGACACAATATACTCAGATGTCAATCCTGAAAGGCAAGCTATAATCTGAGGAATATGTATTTGGCAGTGAGATATTTTAAGAGTCATTGCAACAATCCAGATGAACTGAATCAATGGTGGACCAGCCCATTCAGAGGCAATGGATTCAAGAGATATTTAGAGAATAAATTTGACAATATTAGTCATCAATTGAATGTAGAGATGAATAGGGCAGAAGAATTAGGATGACATCTAGGTACTTGGCTTGGAAGCGCAAGTGGCCAGTAAGTTAGAATATTCCTTCCAGAAGACAAACACTGCAAATAAGGTGGGAAGGTAAGAAGATAATTGTCTCGGCCACCTTTCTCTCTTTGTTGGGAAAAAATATCCAACACCCAGAATTAAGAAATGAAAGATTTATTTAGCTCATAGTTATTAGAGATCTTGCTGACTCCAAGGCAGAAGGAAACATGGTAGAGGGCAGCAGTTCATGGCAGTGGAAAACAGCAAAGAGCCAAGGGAGGAGCAGCAGCTGAGGCAGCTAGCAAGCCCTTCTCCCCTTCTTACAATTGCATGCAGATTATCTGTCCCAGGGTGCCAGTAGCACTCATACCCATAATCTCAGCATTGGATCATGAATTAATCACAAACTCTAGAAGCCTGTTCCAATGACTACATAAGACTTTGGGGCAACAACTAGACACAAACCATAACAATAATGAATGTTAAAAGTACCGCATTGCAGTCATTTCCACCTCTTAGAGGTAAGTCAGGGGATTACATTTTTCATAAGTCACTTGCAAATACATAACTTCTTTGGTAACACACAAAACATAGGGAGGGAGAATGTCGGATGAGCCACATTAAAAGTATTGAACTGAAATCTGTTAATATCATGCCTACATCTCAGAAAGACAGCAGGAGACTATGAATCACCAGCACTTAAATCAATACTCCCTAAAGGAAGATGTATCCAGGATCCATGTGAGGCATGAGAGAGAAGCTCTTCCTGAGAGCCCCAAAGCTCTGTGACAAGTGGCATGGGTTGGTTAAGCCTCTGTGACCAGCAGCCTACCAACACCAATACCTTCACCAGGGCCACCATGGATTTCCACTGAAGGATACTGCTGTCACCACTCCTGCTGATTCTTAGCATTCACTAACTTTGGAGTTTAAGTTTCTCAGATCACTAGTTTCTGCTTTATATGTTAAGAAATCTAGACCCAACAAGGTTGCAGGAGTCATTTAAGGTCATAAGGTTGTCTTGTGGCAGACACAGGACAAGATTTCAGAGGTGTTAGTTAAAAGACTTTGAGTACAAGTAGAAACCACCTGGTTTCAAGTGGGTGTAAGCAATTGCATTCTTTGTCTCACTTAAGAAAATAAAATCCAGAAGTATGGTTATGTCTTAGTATAAAGCTACTGCAATCCTCTTTCCTCTTCGTCTCTCTTTCTTGCTCATATGTTCTCCACAGTTTATCTTTATATGTAAGCTAGCTTCCTTTGAGGTCACAAGTCAGCTACCAGCTGAAAGAGTATAAATATTTTTTTGCTTTAACAGGTTTTCTATTATTAATTTTATTGAAAAATAAATAGCAGTGAGACAGTTTCAAAACTGATTAATAGGAAAGTTTCAATAATTAATAGATCATACATTGTTGCCTTTGTAGTGGTCATTCATAGTATAAGATGCATACATGATATCTTGTCCAAACACTATTAGTACAAATCTTTCTTCTCATTGAATTAAAAGAAGTAGCTTTGTATCTATCCTAACTATTTTGTATATACAGAAACAAAATGGTTCTTCATTTGTATCTCCTTTTGTTTAGTTTTGTCAGAGATATGTATTCCATTGCAATTTAAATATTGTATGGGGGTGAGTTCAGCAAAATAATCCAATATACTCCAGTAGTCATAGGGCTGCCAATGTCAGAAGTTGCTGACTTGGGCCTTTTACAGCTCAGCGTATTAATATGGCTTTACTTTTCATACCTCATTATTATACTTTTCTGCTCATGGTTAAGACCAAGATAAAGCAAGACCTATATAACAAAAAATGTAACTTTTGTATCTGACAAGTTCAGTCAAATCCCCTCAGGATTTACCTTGAATCTCTGTACCACAGTTTATAGATCCTTTGTCAGTGTCAGTCACAGCCATTGCTTGACCAATTTGCTCTCCATGAAAGCCTGAGAGAACGTTTTCTCTCCATGTGACTCTCCTTAGGCACACAATACATCATCAGTCTCTTTCCTCTGTGGCCTACAATCTCCTTGATCAGAAAATTTGAGACATCACTAAGTTATAGGATGTTACAGTACAGGTTGTCCTATGTCCTGAGTCTTCACTGGTCTTGAAAGGTTAGGGCCAAAACGTTGGCTGTCCTTGTAGTCCTTCTTTTTCTCTAAATCTTGGTCTGCAAGCTTAAGTTGTGAATCCTCCAGAAGAGAATAATATTTTTACCTTTCAACAAAGGCAGTTGAGTTTGTCCTATCTGTCTGAGTATCAAACATCTTAGACATAAACTGAAACAGGTATTTTCCATCAAGTATTGATATGTTAAACTTTAAATCCATATGGAATGTGAAGAAAAAATAAATAAAAATATTATTAAAAAGGTGGAATAAACAATTACCTATTTTTACACAGAAATTTAGAAATCTAACCATATACAGCATTGTAGCATGATAGTCCTATTATTTTTTTTCTTGTCTCTTGTTTTCACTTATTCATTTTTTTAAAAACAAATATTTGCTTGAGAGTATAGCAGTAATTGATATGGCATAATTTTTTCTTATTTCCGCCCATTAAAGAAGAAAAGATATTTATTCCAATCAGGATTTTAAAAAGTCAGTTCCTTTAGTGTGATTGGTTTAACATAAATTTCTTGGTACCTTGGGACAAGTGGTGGCAAATACGTTAAGTGTGCTGCACCTGGTATGCAGAGCCCTCTCTGTGGGCACATGAGCTTAAATCCCCCAGTCAAGGTTTGTGAAATTATCAGCATACATACAATAGCAAAGATCACATTAATTGGGAAGAACTATGCCAAAGGGAAACTTGAATTTTCAATAAAAGTCTGTGTGTATCATTGCATGTTCTATTACTGTGCTTTTCTTTTTAGACAAAAAATGTTAATGTAGGAATTATTGTTTCTAAAACTTCAATATTCATGTTTAGTTGTAATGTTGGGAGTTAGTGATTAATCTGTAGGATTTTTGGTGTCCGTTGGAGGTTCTCCATCACTACTCTAGATGGACAGGTGTACGCCATTGGCTGTACTTGTCAATTCAGTTTTCAGCTAGACCCTGGGAAGAACAGAAATGGGATTAGTGCCATTGTCCAGGTGACTGAGAAATTCTTGGGGGCCAGTTTTCACTGGAAAATGGAGACAGTGAAGCAGAAAAGAGATTCATTTTAGGATTTTATTTTGAATTCTGCACCTATTTATGATGTTATAGCTTATGTTTATATGTTCTCCCAAAGCCTGGTGTGGTTGTAACTGGGGCTTTTTCTACAGGTGGCTGGATCTAGAGTATGTGAAACTGGAATTGTTTCATGGTGCAAGGCTAAGATCAAGGTCATTAGGATTAGGGGTGTGAGTGCTGCCTGCCCTAAGAAGCCTGGAAAAGATAGAAGGTTTAGAAAGAGCAGTGGTCCTCCCTTCTTGTGTGCTACCTTCTGCCTTCCATGAACTTTTCCCCCCTGCACTGTGTATCTGTCATGCCACCATGCCTTGGAACCATCCTACTGTGGACTGAAACTTCTACAAATTGTGAGCTAAATAAACCTTTCCTCCCTTAACTTGTAAGTTTTAAGTGTTTTATCTCAGTAATGAAAGAAACTAAGACATACGGTAGGTATATACTATGATGCTTTGATACAGGCATACATGGTGGAACAATTGAATCAGTCTAGTAGGCTCAATAATCACCTCAAATACTTATCATTTCCATTTTGTTGAAAGGATTTTAAAGCTTCTCTTCTTACTTGTTTTCAAGACAGAAAAACTTGAAACAAATCAGGGTTCCATTAGCCCAGTAAAATTTGGGGGAATGAAGGAAATGTTCTATACCTTCCCAGTTTAATACAGTGCTTTCTAGCTAAGGGTGGCCAGTTCCATGGCGATATTTGTTTTGTTTTTTGAGATAGGGTCTCATTATGTAGTTCACACTGGCCTGGAACTAGCAGTGGTCCTCTTGCATCAGCCTTCCTGAGTTCTGGTGTTATAAACATGTGCCCAGATTGAATCTTTTTTAAATTAAATTTAACATTGAAGTAGCTTCAGGATTTAGAAAGTTAAAGGGAGATGAGTAATAGGAGGTAAATAAAGCAGCCACCAGCTCAATACTCATTGCACTTACTCCAAGCTAGCCTGCCAGTATAGGTTGCATCATGACTGGTGTTTGTCACAATTATTTCTCTTTACATTATTTTCACATTCTCTGTTTCTTCACATCATGAGCCCTAGTGTGAAGCTCAGAATCTGATCAGGGTGTGAGAAGAATGACAATTCTTTAAGAAAATCAAGTAATAGGAATTGGAGAAAGTTGTGCATTCAAAAATTCCCTATGTGCTAAAAGAAGATATAAAGTGATTTTCAGCAACACAGATTTTCTTCAAATGTAAGAGGTCATTTTTAATCAAAAAATGATGGAGAGTCATAATGCTTAAATCCCTGAAGAAGTTATGTATCAACGATGTCTATTAAACTTTAGGGGAAAATATGAATGTTTATTGTAGAGACAACATCGTAAAGGAAATTGCCTGGAGATGGATAAAGAGCAATCTTTCACAAAATAAATAAATACAAATGTGTAATCAAAGATGATTGCTGTGCTATCAAGTGACTTTCTGTGCTTATATTTAATCAGAGTTCTAAGGAAAAGAGGACCCTGTTCATATGGGAACAAGCCCAAAACCAGTGGATATGGTGACTGTATATTCTACTCTACCTGAAATAGCTCTGTGTTTGTACTTGTTCCTGGGAGGTAGTTATTCGCAGTCCCCCCACTTTCATTCTCAGAATTATCCTATTTTGGACAGTAAAGGCCGTGGTCACTTTTCTAACTGAATGGGAAGAAGCAGGATGGCTTTCTCTCTGGTGGGAAGGAGGAGGTATCTTCATCACCACCAGAGACTTTGGGCCCCAAGCAGCTTGCAGGAGCAGGCTCTTGGTGTGGCTGGAAGACATCTTATTGTGTGGCAAACAGAAGCATATTCATCAGTGCCGTGAAATTCCTCCATGTATCACCATGCTGCATAAAGCCCTAGACTTTGAACCTCCCTCCAAAGCAGCAGTCGTAGGTGAGGCAAGGGTTAGAGATCAATGGACATGGCCACTTACAATTACATGACCTTGTTTAGATTCTGATCTCTTTGACTAACCCTGGCCCTAATTCCTCAGATGTACATCACAATGACCACACTGAAGAGGCCACGTCATTAAAATGTGGCCTCATTTGTGCTAATAAAGTATGTAAACAGCAGAGGAAGAATTGGGCGCTTGTTTCACATTATGTGGAAGTGAAAATTTACTGATATGAAAGAAATGAAAGCACTGAAGAAATACAGGGACTTTATACTTAAATGTAGCCATTTCAATATGGTTCCACAGATCATCTCTAATGGCAATTGTCTTATTTTGGTTTTCCAGACTTTACAAAGTGTAAGCATTTCCTATTGAATTTTATAACACATGCCACATGTCCAGAAGAATGTATCTATATTACTATGGTAAACATTCATTTTGGATCCTCTTGTTTGCCTGGCAATCTAATGGAAGAGAATTCTTCAGTAGAAGTAGAACATTGTGTTTTTCTGCAGGCTCAAGAAAATATGTGACTGGTAGGAAGTCACCAGCACTCCATGACAGAATTGCATTAACAACAAGCATGCGTGCCTCACCAACATATAGAAAATTTTGTTCTTTTTTCATCCAGCCATGCTGAAGCACATCTTGGCTAAAAAGGTTCTCCCTGCATTTTTTCCTTTTCTTTTTAATTTTGTTGTCTAGACTGAGTTGGAACGTGTGATACTCCTGTCTCCACCCTCCAAGCTTCTGGGATTGCAGGTGCAAGCCACCATGGCTAGCCCTCCTTGGTTTTCTATGCTTCTGTGCTTTAGTTGTGTGCCGTACAGTTTTTGTGATACTTTACTTTTCTCTAAAGACAACAAAAATGGCCCTAAAGTACAGGTCCTGGAGAGGCAAAATCAGGGCAACTGTCGTAAGGGAAGGGCTGCTTCTTGGGATAAGAAGTAACTTTGGCTAGCTGCTCACCACTTTCCTCTGAAAGAGAACTTGAATGATGTTGAGCTGGTTACCCAGGCAGAAATCCCTTCTGAGACAGTTGCTGGTAATGGGATGTTTTCTGGCTCACTTAGTCCATTCAAATGTTGGCTAACTCTAACTTTTACTGTAAAAACAGTCCTCTTTATGTGACTCTCAGTAGTTATCTAACTTCCTATAGGCTGCTTATTTGGCCTTAGCTCTGCCATTTGAACCACACAGAGAATGTCTCGTGTCTCTTCCTATGGAAGATTTAAAGTCAATTTTGGCAGGAAATCACCTTTGGCTATTTTCCATCTCCTTCCTAACATGATCCCTTCTCGTGGCTCTGCCCCATGGTTGCACAGTTCCACCATGCTACTTATCCCCTCCTTTCATTTTGAGACTGTTTCTAGGATTTATGGATTAGAATTACAGATCTGTCCAGTGCTGAGTCCAACTGAATCATGGCTTTTCCTTCTGTCTAAAACATTTCAATTGGTGGTATATAAAATTATGTATTTCTTTTCTCTCAGTCACTTTCATGAGACTGCTAACAATATCCTAGACACTATTCAAGCAGCTTAAATGGTTGCCATTAAATACTAAGAAGTGCTTAGTTCCATCTGTGAAAACTGAACTGATGAATCCTCAAATGACAAAGTTTAGCAAAAAATAAGAGCAAAAGTTTAGTATCAACTCTTAAAATTCTGTATAAATAATGGTAGGAATGAATATGTTTCATGTGACTCTGAGGTTCCGCATAGGTTTTCCTGCCATGATGAAGCTCTCCATTGAAATTCATTTTGAAAATGTCCCCCACAAATGTCAGTGATTGGCTACTCATTTAATCATTTGTTACATTTCCCAAAGAGGTAAAAATCAAACCATAATCTTTTGTTCTAAGATTTCCAGCTGTCTGCCTTTCTTCTATGCAGAAGTCTGAGACCGGAAGAGTCAGAGTGAGTCAAAAATAAAATCATGTAATTTTCCAGGAGGTGCAAAACCAGCAGTTGAGGAAAGCTGTACATTTTCTCAGAGGCAGATGATTTCCAAGAGGACCAAGTCAAGTGTGTGAGTGACATAAGCTGCATGTAATTTAGCTAGCTGAATCAGGTCCATATTTGTTGACTGGCCTGCTGCAGTGAAAGGGCCACAGCAATTAGAAGATGGAACCTTTGAAAGACATTCCAGAGCAGGCATTCTGAATGTTAGGGGCATCTGGGTACTTTACACATTCTGTGATATGACTGATTGTATATCAGGAATGAGTTCATGACTAAAGATATTTTGGAGAATTGCCAAGTTGATGGAATTGTTTGACAGCCAGGAATTAGTATTCCTTGTATGATCAGATCCAGGGTCTGAGTTGCTGAGATCAGGAACTTACTCTTTAATCTGAAAAAAAATGTCTTTTAAATAGGTAAGTGCAATAGGCGAAAATATAGGAGAAATTTACGTACTAATCCTGTAGTCATAGTATGATTACTATAAACGTTAATTGATTTAATATTTTATTGCTAAGACTCCCATTAGAAAAATGTAGCTAAAATGGCCAGCCTGATAGTTCAGCAGACTAAAAGCCTGCTTAGGCAGAAAACAGAGGCTGGGCTTCGAACACTGGTGTGTTGTGCTGGCCCCACCCCTAGGGAGTGCTGAGACAGCGATCTAGACTGGGTTTGATGGTGTGGGCCTGTAATTCCAACACTTGTGAGGCTGAAAACAGGAGAATCACTATGAGTCTGACCTACATAGTGAGACCCTGTAGACCACGTCCTAAATATAGAAAACAAAACCAAACCATAGCCATATATAAGATTTGACTCCAGTCAATAAATTCACATTTATAGATCATTCTTCGTGTTTCTAGCCAGAAGCAATTTGAGAATTTGAATGAAAATATAAACAGAAGACACAATCTGTAAACCCAAGTAGCATAAACATTAAGTAATAGCCCAAGATGATGAACAGATTTGGATGAAAAACTAGATTGATGAAATTACAACTGTATTAAATATTTAAATTTTAAATTGCAGAGAATAAATAGTCAGTGATCTATACTTAAAAAGGGGGTGAGTAACTGAGCCAGGACCTGGAGGAAAGTGCTCCTTCAGGGAACCCAGAGATAGGGGCCTATTCCATTGGCAGAAGGGCACTGTGAAGGAGCTACAGAGAATAGCAGTGAACTAGGTAAATGGAAATGTGACCCAGGCTGAAATTTTATTTTTTAATATTGGCAATTTCCAGAGGAAAAGAAAACCATAGTAAGGCCAGAAAGTGTCTATGAGTATGAGTTGGGAGAGTTTTATGATATGACATTGAATAATTATGGAAAATCTCTAGAATTCTTGGAAAGAAACCAACCTTAATTATGCAAACCAAGGTGTCACCCTGATCACAAGACCAAGGTTTTGCAAAGAATCATTTAGGAAGGCTGGCCTGGCATATGGAGCGGGGTGTGTGCCACAGAAACAACGGTGGCATCAAGGAAGCCATGGAAGGTCACAATGAGCAGCCACATGTGCACTGTGAATGTGCTGCAGGAGAGGAAAAGAAAGAAGAAATGAAAGTCACATGTGATACCCTGTGATTAGAAGTTGAGGCAGGAGGATTGCACATTCAACCCTGCCTGGAAGAGGGGGATATAGCGCAGTGTAAATGCCCTGGGTTCCATCTGCCCTATGGTGTGCATATGTGGGGTGGGAGTGGTGCTCATAAAGAAAGCAGAACGGGAGGGTGTGGTGATCACTGACCGCATGGAGACTGTTGGCTGATACACATTTTAAGCTGTGCAAGATAGAGAATGAGAGCTTCTGTTAACAGGAAGGCATAAGGCAGGGAGAAAGACGACTATGGTGTCATGAGTCCAAGGCAAGCCAAATTAATAGATAGGATAGGTCACTGGCAGTGTGGAATCACAGTTTGGGCAATGATGCACAGGGGTCATCCCTGCTAATAAGTATATACAGAAGAAACAACCTTCTCCCTTGGCACTGAAGCCACTTTATTTTGCCCAAAGTCCCTTCCATCCATGTCTGTGTTTTAATACACACACACACACACACACACACACACACACACACACACACACACACACACACACTTTTTCTCTGAGTTTTCCCGGAAGTCTCAAACTCTCTTTCTGAAACTGAGCCTTAAGAAAGGTATTCAAGCCGGGCGTGGTGGCGCATGCCTGTAATCCCTGCACTCGGGAGGCTGAGGCAGGAGGATTGTTGTGAGTTCGGGACCAGCCTGAGCTACAAAGTGAGTTCGAGGCCAGCCTGAACTGCATAGTGAGACCCTGTCTCAAAAAGACAAAAAAAAAAAAAAAAAAAAAAAAAAAAAAAAAAAAAAAAAAAAAAAAAAAAAAAAAAAAAAAAAAAAAAAAAAAAAAAAAAAAAAA